>JAODAL010046613.1:0-30743 GCA_025379985.1 Phyllomedusa bahiana
GATCTGGGTTTGATAAGGGCCAAAAATCTGGCCAAAAAACTTTCCCGCTAATTTGTATAATACAGCCCTCAATGAATTTAAAGAAGGCAGGGATGGGAAAAACCCTTCCTCCTAATTTTAATGGAAAGCCCAATTCCAAATGACCGGCGGCTCTCCCTTTTCCCCGCTGACCACTTTCTCTGCAGAAAATTTTTAAACTACGGCTGCCCAAGTTAGATGACCACCGGGACACGTCTTTTTGGGAAACTAGTTAAAAAAAAACCCGGGAAAGTAATCAATTAAAAAGTGTCATATACATTGCAGAAACAAGGGGTTTAAAGATGCAGTGAAATATTTTTTTCAATACAAAAGTTGAGTTTTTCAGCTTGGGGACCATTCATTCCCTTAAAATTTTAAAATTTTCCCACAGTGTTTTTTGGGTGCATATTTAAGGGCCCTTTAAAATTTTAAAAACCCAAAAAAAAAAAAAATCAAGCTACAGAAGAAAAAGTATAAAGGGCCCGGGGTTTATACCTCTTTTGTTTTTGGAACCCTTTGTGGTTTTTGGGTCAAAATACTTAGCAAAATTTTCCCTGCAAGAAAACCCCGCCTAAAAGGGATTTTACTGTGGCCAAAAAAAAAATAAAAAAAAAAAATATGGGGGGGGGGGAAAAAAAAGGAAAAAATTTGAAAAAATTTTTGGGGGGGGGGGGGAAATTAAAAAAAGGATTTTTGGGAAAAGGGAAATTTTTGGTTTTTTTTAATTTTTTAAATTTTTTTTTTTTTTTAATTTTTTTTTTTTTTTTTTTAAGAAATTTTTTTTTTTGGGGTTTTAAAAAATTTTAAAATTTTTTTTAAAAAGTAAAAAAATGGGGAAAATTTTTTTTTTAAAAATTTTTGAAAAATTTTTGAAAGGAGATTTTGGTAGATTTTATTTTACAAGAATAATACAGCCCCCAGAGTACAAATGTCAGATTGATTTAAAGGGGAAAAGGTTTAAAATCCCGTTGTCATTTAGAGGGGTTGGCCCAAATTTTTTGACTGAAAAATTAAAAGGGCCCCTTTTCATTCCCAAAAGGAAAAATATGTTAAAAATTCCCTTTTTTTCTCTATTTGAAAAGGGACCTTTAAAAATTATCATAAATTTGGGTTTATAACGGTTTTTTTTTTAATTTCCCCAAAAGAAAATTCATAGTGGTGTTGAAAGCGCCCGAATTCATTTTTTGAAAAACCTTTTTTGTAGCTACAACTTAAAAGGTTTTAAAAAAAATACACATAAAGACTAATATGTCTGTAAAATTGTTTTTCTGCTTAAACAAACCAAAAAGAAAACATTTGTTGAACTTCTCACAAAAACTAGGGGCCCCCTGCAAATCTCAACCCCCTTTTCTTTTTTCCGCCCCCCTTATTACCTACCCCTAAGCATGCCCCAAATTTAAAAATAAAAAATACATACATTTACATATGAATACTTTCATGTTTATAGTATTCAACAAAACTCCTTTCTTTCAAGGGCAATTTCACCATGTGACTAAAAGGAAATCCAAGCACATTTCAACTTTATTAGTATGGGAAAACATATTGTAAAAAACCCAAATTTTGTCTTTTGGAAAGGGGCCCTTTTTTTGACCCCATTCAACAGAAACAAACCCCCATCGATCAACTAAGGGGGTTTTGTAGGTTCCCACTATTGGTGTTGACTTTTGGTTCCCACATGCCTCCCAAGTGTTCCCCTTTTTCAGGAGAGGGTTCCTTTTTTTTACCCCAAAAACCTCCTTTCCCCCCATTTTCTACTTTAAAGGGGGGTTTTTTCTCACTTCCAAAAATTTGCTTCAACAAAAGGGACATGTTTAAATTTAATACTCTTTTTTTAAATTTTAATTTCCCGTTTTATTTATATTAAATTTAGTTATAGCAAAGGGGCAAATTTTATAAAGCTGTTTAGTGCACACAGGTTTCTATGGTAACCTATTTTTCCAACCCAAAAACCCTGTTACTTATTAGAAAAGAAGCTTAAAAAGCAGGGGAAAGCCCCACCAAAAATGGATTGCATAGCCTTTATCCCTTTTAGTCCATGGAAAAGCTAATTATCTTCTAAAAAGAAAAACTGATAAGCCATTGTTTTCAGTCCTCACAGCACATGTAGCCTTGTTTAATGAAGAGATAACATCTCCTGCACTTGTGTAACAGATCAGCTAGAAGTTGAATGTGCTAATTACTGCTATAGAACCAACCAACAACATGATGAGATAGAGTGAGTATAAAATGTTTGTGACTTAGTAAAACAGCCTAGTGAGAAAACTCCTTTAAATGTCCCTCTTACTCTGCTATATTGCTCCAAGAAAGCATTGGGCTATTGTTTGTATTTTATTTAATAATTTATTGCAAACTAGACCATAGACATTTCTATATTCAGATGATTTTCTGCTAATTTGTAAATTTAAAACTATTGAAGCATATAGAAATTCTAGAAAAAAAAATTGTATTTCTCTGAATGATCCATAAGTGTCTCTTCTGACTGTCCAAACATTGGGAGGTAAGGGTCTACCCATAGAGTTGGTTCTTAGGCTAGATTCACACGGCTTAAATGCAATTACGCCGTGTGACTGGGGCCGGGGCGGGA
This sequence comes from Phyllomedusa bahiana, assembly GCA_025379985.1. Classification (NCBI taxonomy): domain Eukaryota; kingdom Metazoa; phylum Chordata; class Amphibia; order Anura; family Hylidae; genus Phyllomedusa; species Phyllomedusa bahiana. Next base: position 2,603 of record JAODAL010046613.1, read on the forward strand.
GCCGGGGGCCGGCACCTCGCCGGCCTATCGACTTGTATTACCAGCGGCGCGAATACGCCGCTGGTAATTACATGTCAATTACTCCCCCTCGCGTATTCGCCGAGCAGGGGATGGGGAAACAAATCCATATTCTTTTATGAGAACTGTGGATTACCGAAAATGACTTGACGTATTCCAGACGTAATTTGCGCACTCCGGCGCGTAATTACGGACTGAAATATGTCCAATTTTAAGCCGTGTGAACATGGCCTTATGTCCCACCAATGGACTTGATTCCTGGGTGACACCAGTGGACTTGATTCTTATGGTCCACCACTAGACTTGATTTCTCGGGCCACCCTACAGATACTGAACATTACTGCACATGATTCACATGACACTTGCACTGTGTTTTCTACCTCTCTTTCTCTGCCTTTCTGTCTAAAAAGCAGCCCCAGACTGCTTTATGCAGGGACTCACCATGCCCAAGGATCCACTAGTGGCTTTCTCTGCTCTCCTGTGGGCAGGACTTTTACAAGCTATTCTGGTGCCCTAGGCAAATAAGGCATACAGCGCTCCCCCAATGGAAAATTCAGCCCATTCCATACCTCACTGCGCCCCTGTTTCTGCCTGTGATGAAGTGGTATCCTAGGCAGTCGCCTGCCTTCGCCTAATCGTCGTTCTAGCCCTGCCTGTGGGTCAGTCTTGACCCTTACGCAATGCAGAGTCCGTGCCCATTATCTTGTAACTTCCTAATACCCAAATGGCCACTGTCCCCTCACCACCTCCAACCTTACTTGTCCCACCTCCCAACCATTAACCCACTCTTCACCACCCAAACAAAAACACAGGACAAGAGGTTGGATTAAATTGGCCATAGCAGCCATTTTATTAAACACATATAAAACATGGAAAAAACATACAAAAACATAGCACAAACCGTTGTGCATAAACCCATCCTTAACATATACTTAAATGATCTGTAAAGACTTACAGACTAGCCCACAAGGTACAACAAGTTTCCCAAAACCAAAACCCAAAATTGGGCAGAGGTCCATGGAGCTAAGAGAGCTGATGAACCAGTAATAAGTTCCACCCCGGAGGGGCTCCTTCGGCAGCGGTGGGCTCTAGGTGTGGTGTCCAGGCCAAGTCGCTGGGGAGGCCAAGCTCTACGTCCAGACCTCCCCACAGGGACATCAGCAGCTCCCTCATCCCTCTCATCCAGGAGGGCCCTCACTTCCCCCTGTAGCCATGCCTGCCCCTGCATCTCGGCCACAGCCCGTTGACGCTCCAGCATTGCCTGCTGCTCTGCGATCGTCGCAGTAGTCGGAGGGGAGGGGTGTGCAGCGTCCGACTCTCGTGATGCACGCCGCGGCTTCTGAGGGGAACTTCCTCCCGTCAGCCACTCCCACTTCCTCCACACGTGACAAGCATGTCCCTGCGTGCGCATTCATGACTCCCCCACCCCCCGGCTGCACCAGGTCCGGCACTTCCTGAACCTGCACACAGTGTTTTTATTGTGCCAGATTTCATTTTACTTCATATAACAGAGGTTTTTTTCTGCTAAAAGCAATGCTGTTCAAGTAGAATATCTTCAGAAATTGGTAAAATGTAGAGACACAAAGAATGCCTATGAGGCGGCAAGGACTCCATGAGACACTGTATAGGCTATGTACCTATGTCCGGAGTATTTATATTTATGTTCATTATTTCTGATTAAATTAGATAAGAAAACGCTACATTCTCGGAAATTTACATTGATTACTTGTTTTTACAATAGGTCTTCAATGTGTTGAGGTCTGACACCTATGACTCTCACATTTATGGTCCTAGGTTTTTATTTTTAGAAAACCTCTTTAAAATAAAAACACAATTTAAAACCCCATTGACACAAAGTTTTTTTCTATTTGATACTAGCTATATACTGAGCAAAGGTGAATTATTGAATCTTTGTAATCATCTCTGTTTTCCAGTTTGTTATCTATCATCTGTTTTTAGATGATACTCTTTCTTCAGCTGCCTTCAACTTCAAAATTAGTGACATCGCTTATGCCCCACCACCACATCATTCGTGTGGTGAGGAGGAAGAAGGAGGAACGCTGTATCAGTGATTGTTGAGTGCCCAATTAATGGGGCCACCAGCGATCAAACATTTATCACCTATCGAAAGTGTTTAGAAATGTATCTATCCTTTTTCATGCATTTTGGAAGAGCATTGGACTCCAAATAGATTGTGATTGAGGGTAAAAATTAAGAGCTCCTGCAATTAAACATTTCCCACCTGCTTAGGGGCTATGACGCCAATTATAGTGATTGGTCAGCCCTCCCAGCTATCCAAACATTTCTCAACTGTGCTGTGGCATGCAATTGGTGGATCCTTCCAGCCATCAGACATTTATCACCTATGTTGTGTAGTGTAGTGGGGAAGAACAGGGGGCTCTGGACCCCATTCTAATGATTGGTGGGCCCTCATAGCCATCAGATATTTATTTGATATTGTGAGGAATGCAGCGAGAAGGAACAGGTGGCTCTGGAATTCAGGTCTAGTGGTGGGCCCCCATAGCCATTAGACATTTAGCACCTATCCTGTGGCGTACAGTGAGAAATATTAGGGGGCCTTGGACACCCATACAAATAATCAGTGGGGTCCCCAGCAATCACACAATTACCCCCTAGGTTATAAATATCGATTGTTAACAGCTCCAATAATGCTAGCAATTTGTATAAAAGTCAACACTGTCCATTTACATATAATGTGATCTGTGCTAACGTCAGCAAGTTAACAGATACACTTCCCACACAAAATAGATTTGTGTCAAGTGCCAAAGTGCTAGAAATGTGACTGATCTTGAAATTGACTTAATTTCACTTGTAATACAGCCACTTATGTATCATGTTCTCTGCTGATGCTTGATATGTGGTAAGTACATGTGGCCTATTTTCCCTGACAAATACGTATCAATTACTGTCTTAAGACGTGTGATCGATGCAGTCACTCTATTATTTTTTATCAGCTAAATGAACAATGTCAATATTTCACATCCTTTCAGTTTCTTACATCAGTGGAATAATGCAGTAATTCCCATTTGCTTTCAAGGAAAAAGCAATTGTATCATATTTAGTAAATGAGAGAAAAAAAAAAAACCTTTACAAATCTGTTTAAAAAGAACTGCCACTTTTTGCTTTGTTTTTTCTCAACAAAAAATTTGGTTAATAATAAACGGAAAAAGCGAACACGAAAATATATTCATGGGTAAAATCAAAGTAAAGTAGGTAAGCATAAACTACCAAGAAACTCTGCATATTTTCCCCTTAATTTTTTTTTTAAAGGGGGGGACAATTTTTATTTAAAAAGGTTTTAAGCAAGTGGTGTTCTGACCCTCAAGGAAGATGCGATACAATCTGTTCATACTTGTGTTCTATTTTTACAAGACCATTTTTTCACTGCACTTTTCTAGCACTTGGTCAATTTCATTCTAATAAATGGTTAGGATCCCAGTGGTTGAGTCCCCATCGACCATCAATTTTTGTATATCCTAGTAATATCCACATCTAAAAATGATCCCCAAACATTGTTTGTATTTTTTTTAAAGGGGAAAAACAATAATTTAAAAGGATAGGGCACCACTGATTGAAGGAGGAAATGTACAGATTAAAAAATATATATATTATATTTCTGGATAAAATCTTCATTTTCTAATTTATTTTCAGACCTCCTAATATTCAACTTGCAAACTGCTCCTGTTTCACCCTTTACTCTTGTGGGTCCATGAGTGTGAGTCATGTACATCAAGGATGCTGCTACTTTCACTAGCTCTCATATATAGCACAGTTTGTATTCAGTACTAGTGTTGAGGAAGTTTTATCGACAAAGTTGAAGATCGGCAATGTTTTTTTGGTGATCGAAATTGTCCAGATCAGCGATAATTAAGTTTAAATCTGGGACATACTATTTAGATCGCGCCTTTTTTCGGCGCTTCCTGTAATTGTTGGCGGCCAGCAAATCATGTGTTACAGAATAGATGCAGGGTGTGATGTGTGTGCGACGTCATGACTGGATGTGTATGGGTGCGAATGGCTGGAAAAATCACATGACCTCGTTAACATAGAACCAGCTTTCCTGTTCAAGCCTACTGTGTCTCTCAGGTCTCATGGGATTAGGACTGCGTTCTGCTGTGGCCAATTAAAGCTCAGCGAAAATTTGTTATTCTCATGCACAGAGAACACCTTACTATTAGCTGTGATCTTTCCAATTTAGTTACTTTAGGGATTTGAACATCTTTATTGGTAGTTAGCTAGAGAAGTTTAAGCAGAATCTACCACTGTATAATTCACGTGTGGTTGTGAGCGGGGGGGGGGGGGCTCGCGGCGAAACACAGACAAGCTCTCTCTTTAAAGAACATGTTGGATAAAGTTCACCAAGACTTAGTGTAGACATAGTAGTGGAATATCTTTACTATTAACAGTTTCTATTGAAATATTTCCATGGTTATTGGCAGCCTGAACTTTTAGTTGGATAAAACATCTTTTCTAGTAACTGCCAGGTCTCTTTGTTAGCTGTCAAACTCCACCTTTTATTTTCAGTTATACATTTCAGATAGGTGTTCAATTTTTACCCATTAAACCTGTGTACTGTTGACGTTATCAACATTGGCACTTAAATTACAAACCTGCAATCTTGTGTCAGCACAGGTTGTTTGTTGCCAAAATAACCGTGTATTCATCGAAAAACATCACAGTTACGTGTTTTTGGACTTTTGCCGCAACAGCACTGTTCATTGACGCAGCAGTTCTACGTAGAAGTCCTTAAAACAGCAGTGTGTCTAGATTCACCACAGGTGAATTGAAGAGGTGCAAAAAATACTGTTTATTTTATCAATAACATAACAGTTATGTGTTTTTTGACTTTGCGCACGTGAGTACTGTTCATTGACGCAGCATTCATTAAGTTCAATCTTAAAACAGCAATTCTATATTCACCACAGGTGAATTGAAAGGTGTAAAAAAATACAGTTGTATTTATATAAAAAACATAACAGTACGTGTTTTTTGACTTTAGCGCCACCCAGCACTGTTCATTGACGCAGCATCTACGTACAATCTTAAAACAGCAAGTCTATATCACCAAAGGTGAATTGAAAGGTGCAAAAAATACCGTTGATTATATCAAATAATTACATTTACGTGTTTTTTGATGTTATTGCGCACCCTATGTACTGTTATTGACGCAGCATCTACGTAATCTTAAAACAGCATTTCTATATTCAGCTGTCAGGTGAATTGAAGGTGCAAAAAAATACAGTATATTATATCAAAACAAACAGTTACGTGTTTTTTGACCTTTGCGCTCCCAAGCACTGTTCATTGACGCAGCATTCTACGTAAATCTTAAAATAGCCAATTTTATATTCACTCAACAGGTTGAATTGAAAGCTGCAAAAAATACAGTTTTATTATATCAAAAATAAACAGTTACGTGTTTTTGACTTTTGCGCCTCCCAGCATGTGTCATTGACGGCGAGCCAGCACATCTACGTAAATCTTAAAAACAGCAATTCTATATTCACCCACAGGAATTGAAAGGTGCAAAAAAATACCGTTTATTATACCGTAAAAGATAACAAATACGTGTTTTTTTATTTGGACTTTTGCCCGTCCAAATTTGTTGATAGACTACCCTGCAGATTGAAATTTGAATCCATGCAATTTGTTTTGATTAGAGGATTTGAGAATAGCTGTGATTTGCGTCTTTTAATAGAGAGACTTTTCCCAAAACTATACACATACCTTCTCAAATTTTTATTTTTGGACCATGGAGACGAAATGCAGGTGGTGAAAGCAGACGCAAAGAGGGGCGGTAGCAACATGAGGTAGCAGGTACGTAGGAGAGGTGCTCATTCAGTGCTGGCAGACAACACGCATGCCAGCGGATCGTCAGTATGCAGGACGTCACGGCCTGTCATTCGCTGGGTCGGCCCTGTGAATATCGAATGTAACGAACATCGTCACCAATTCTGTCCTTCAGTGGGGTTAATGCTGCAACCTGCTATCATAGCAGTCTTACCTCCTCGTCTCGCAAGTCACGGCCACAAATGTCGTCATCAGCATCATCAGCATCCGTCCACTCATGAAGCAGCCCAAATGTCATGTGTCGTTGTACCACACTGTTGATAATCCAATGTCTGGACTCTTTGATGACAAAAATGCGGTGGGGAGTCAGAAGGCATGTTAAAAGATCAAGAGATATAATTTAGTTCTGCTCTGCGCCCAGTTACTGTATGTGCACATCAGAGGGACCGTGAAGGAAGCACGCGCCGCAATCAAGTGCAACAAAAATCCCGGCCCCACGGAGGGTCTGGCAAGCCTTTGCAGGCCACTCTTGCTTGTAGAGCCCCGCAGCTTCTGGATGCAGAGAAGTCAGGACGACCAAGTCACCTGAGTTGATGATGATGATGATGACGACATTGCGGATCCATCCTGGTCTTTTTTAGCAGTATTTGCCTTGCGAGCGCTTCATTCACTGGAACGGGGAGGAAGACGATGGGTGGTAGTGTCCAATACGGGTCCCGCCACAAAAAAGGAAACAGAAAGAGGGCGTCGCAGAAGTCCGCTGATATGATTCCGCCAGCCTACGGTCCTCGCGAAACCCCGCTCTCGCTTATCGCTGTCTCTAAAAAGGTTCCGGACCCCTTTCAAGCTGGCCTTCTTTGAGCAAGCCTCCTGATTCACCCCAGCGATGTCATAGCCGCCTTTCGACGTAAACGCATAAAGTAGAGGCCAAAGAACCCTTAGTGGTTACCACTCACAACTGTCTAGTCACATGCAGCGAATGCTATGAGTTGAAATGGAGGGAAACACTTGGCCAAAAAGCCAGACGACGACGAGCCTCCAACCATGTCACACCCTCTGTCTCCGCCTCCTCCTCCTCCGCACCACCAAGCGTTCCTCAATGCTGCCCATGTCTCCTCTCGCTCGTCATGATCCAGGGATCAGCCTCGCTTCAGCCTCCACCGTCGCCCAGTACCACCAGCACCACAGGATCCCATCCTTACTCCTTCTCGCTTCCGAGACAGTTGACGACCTGCACCGACCGCCGTACAGCGGCCAGTCTAGCAGGCCAGCCTTCTGTCTTTCCAGGTTTGGGAGCAGAAGAAAAACACTTTACCCAAAACCCATCCCAAGCCAAAAGCTCCTGAACGCGTCATTGCCATGGCTTTTGGCCTTGGAAATGTTGCACTTGTCCGTCTGGTGGACACAGATGGGTTTCTGCACGTCATGGCCTCGCTTCCCCTCAATACCAGATGCGAGCTAGGCATTTCTTTGCCCAGAAAAAGCCGCCCTGCCTGGCTAGCCACGTGTCATACGCGTAAAATTCAAGCGCAGTTGTTCTGCATCTGTGTCAGGAAAAGTCCATCTCACCACCGACACATGGACTAGTAAGCACGCGCAAAGGCCGCTATATCTCTGTGGACGCCTCATGGGTGTGCTGGGTGGATGTCTTGGGGGTGACGTGGCCTCTCAGGCTCGGGCGCACGCTCTTCAAACCTGCAGGGATGGTGCAGGGCTCTTTCACACACCACAGGTCCTCTGGTGGCTTCACGTGCCCAGCAGACACCCAGGCCGTGTTGAATTAATTGCCTTAGGAGACCGTCCACACACTAGGTCAGGAGCTGTGGACGGCTCTAAGCAACGAGGACCGAGCGCTGGCTGGGTGGACAGAACATTGTGCAGCAAGGTTGTGTAGCGATATACGGCGGAAATCTGCTGGCCGCCCTTAAGATCGTAGGCGTGGAGCACATCCCTTGCCTGCACATGTCATGAACCTTGTCGTCCAGAACATTTTTAAAGAGCTTACCGGGTCTGGACTGCTGCTGATGAAGTAAGAAAAAAAAAAACAGAAAAAAAAAACGCTCGAGTGTCTGAGTTCGCACTTCTGCGTTCGCACTTCTGCCGTTCGCACCCTGATTCGTCCCGCTGGCTGCGTTGCCGCCGTCTAGCTCGGCCTCCCCGTCAACGTCTCAATGTTGACGTGGCACACCTGGAATTCCACTGCTCCACTTGCACTCAGCGATTGTGGAAGCAGCGCATAATGCCATTCGCAGTACAGAAGTGGACACCATGGCTGAAAGCAGCGCGGGGACATGGGTTTGGAAACACCGAGAGTGCGAGCAGCGTGTGGAAAGAGCTCTCTCTATGCACCATCCTTGCCAGTTTTGAAGAAGCCACCCAAAATGGTCAGTGCGGCGGACAATGCCCTTGTCAGCTTGAGCATTTTTTTGATCTTAGTTCTGATACGTTCGTTGGACACCTCTGAAACAACCAGGTCCCGCCAGCGACGGAGGAGGAGACGGCAACAGATGCGGACACGGAGCTATCTCTCCGTCAATTATTCCACAAGGCCCGGACAGTTTCACAATTTCATCGGTCTTCTGTAGGCAGTGGTTCGGGGTCAGAAGCTAGTGCTGAGGTGGACGCATCAGCACCCCTCAAGGGTGACCATTTCTCAGGGGCACTCGCGCAGGGCTGCTGTTGAGCTGTGCCACGGAGCGCAGCGGAGGAGGAGGAGGAAGGAGGTATTCCTAGACACCGATCGTTACTGACGTCCCTGCCTTGGAAAGAGGTTGGCGCGAATTTGAGGCGGAGGAAGATGTAGGAAGATCAGTTTGCTAGTGCCCCTCGACCCAGAGGCTTAGGAAATCATAGATCATCTCTCACATGAGTGCTGGATGATCCATTTTCCTCCCTAACATGACCTGCATGTAAGGCCATCAAAATGAACAAACAGTTACTGGGTGGCCACCTCCTGGATCCCACGGTACAAAACAAAATCAGCACTTTCCTTCCCCCCAAACCCACCCAAATAGAGAGTAAAATGCAGGGAAATGGAGACCTTGCTGATTGATCAAACTGAAGACATCTGTTGCGTCTGCTTCATCGTTCCCCAATGTCACGGTGGAACAACATCAGCGACGTGACAGCAGTAGTAGTGCCAAAGTAGGCGTTAGCGGCAGCAGCCAGGCAAGGTGGCAGAAGCCAATTCGGGTGACCTCTGGACAATGCTTTGTTTACCACCTCACCAACGCATGCAATGCAGGGCACAAGTCCAACACACAGAGATCAGCTTAAGATCATGGTGCATGTGACTAGTCTGTGTGTGTAACACGATGTTTTTGTGTGTTCGGACCAATAGACTTCTGGGTATCCAAAATGACGATGGCCCGAGCTGGCTCGTCACGCCTAGAGGTGTTAGTTGGTCCCTGCCAGCAGCCTGCGTCATATCTGAGCGGACCTTCAGCCCACAGTGAGGGAGTCAATTACAAGACAAACGCATCCGGCTTTCCACAGATAATGTGGGATCGTTTGACTTTCATCAAGATGAAATCAGGCATGGATCTTGATGTTGTTGGGCCCCAATTGCGAGGTCACGATTAGTTGACCAGTCTACTTCACATTCCCTTTTCAACAGAAATGGTCCTTCTTGAAACTTTCTTTTTAAAATGATCTATTCTTCACTGCAATTTTTATTCTCTTTTCCCAACAGTTTCTTTTTGCTGCGTTTTGCTGTGAGAGACTTAAAAGACAGGCAAGGTTTCATGACAACACCGTATTCCATTTGCTCCACTTTATCTTAAGAAGTTTTTCGCATTGTCTATGGTTTTGAGGTCAGGTTGCTGTGAGATACAGCAATTCATGTCAGTGGTCCTTGGAACAAAAAATGTGGCTTCTAAGTGGTCATTTCTCCCTCTACAAATTTTTAATAGGTGAGAAGTATATTATAATTTTTGGGGTCATGTAGCTGTTGAGATACAGCAATAATCATGGTCCTTTGTAACAGAATGTGGCTTGTAAGTGGGCATTTCTCCCTACAATTTTTAACAGGCTGAGAGTCATTTTTATAATTTTTTTGGGTCATTCGCTTTGATATGCAGCAATACTACAGGTGTATTATAAAAAAATGTTGTTTCTACAGACATTTTGTTCTTCAACAATTACCAAAGTGGTCAAGGGTCAGCTTTGAATTTTTGGTGGCGCATTGCGCCGCGGTCGCACTCTGCCACTCGCGTTCTACCCCGCTCCAGGCGCCCCTATTCTAAAAAATGTTGTTTCTATCAGACCATTTGTTCTGCAATAGATTGTGCAAGAGTCTGAGATTATAAGCTCAAGCCCGTGTGTACTGGTTGTCTGTCAGATATACAGGGTGAATGAGGTAGGGACATCTGTTAATGCGACACATATTGCAAAATGACTGTTTTTGCAAGTCTTTAACATAGCTATCAATCCCTGTATTGAGAAAAAAACAAACCCATTCTAATACAATGAAAAAAAGAGAATACAAAGACATGGTGGGATTCCATCCTATTTAAAAATGTGTTTTCTTAGGAAATTAAAAGATACTAAAAAACTTGCATGTACAAAATAGCTGGTTAAAAAAATTCCTCTGAATTGTACAAGGGAGGTACAGGAAAAACCTTGACCAGATGTAGTTATTCAGAGGACATGGTGATGGAGCACGGACAGAGAACAAAGTTACAGAGAACCATTTCTCCAGCACGTTGAGTAAAAATGAGAAAAGAAATGCCAAGATAAAGGGCACCTGGGTGTAACAGGGGAAGCGGTTTAACCACCAGTATTTCAAGTGATGTCAATTGGTCACACTCATACGGAGGGGCAACGCTACCCAGGTATTGACTGTGTACAAGAGGAAGGCTGGAGTCTCACACTTCCGCTTCCGCATCTGCTTCAGCACGACAGTTTTCGTTGCTGCGTCTTTATATCTCATCAGGGCATTGTAACTGCGTGTTAAATGATGACGGACGCCAGCCTGGCTTTCACCGCACCCACTGTAACTACGGCCCCTGGGTCATTGCTGTGGCCCATGGGACAGGTATTGTCAATGTCCAGTGGAAATACTAAAAAGGGTGGTTTGAAAGACTCTTTTTCCGCATTTTTAAATGTGGGGGTCATGCAGTGTGGGGCTAATGCTGTGATCCAGGGACAGGTATAGTCCACATGTCCAGTGAAATAAAAAAAAATATCCTAAAATGGTGGTTGAAAGACTCCTTTCTTCCGCACTTTTAATGTGGGGGTCATGCAGGTTTGGGGCTCATGCTGTGCCCAGGACAGGTATAGTCAATGCTCCAGTGAAACTAAATGTGGTTGAAAGACTCCTTTTTCGGCATCTTTTTAAATGTGGGGGTCATGCAGGTTTGGGGGCTCTTGCTGGTGGCCCAGGACAGGTATAGTCAATGTCCAGTGAAACTAAATGGTGGTTGAAAGACTCCTTTTTCGGCACTTTTTAAAATGTGGGGTCATGCAGGTTTGGGGCTCATGTGCGTTCCAGGCACAGGGATTTCATGTCCAGTTAAAGTAGATGATAGTTCAAACATACTGCCTTCTGGCACTTTTTTTATTTGTGGGATGTGCAGGGTTAAGGGTCAGGCTGTGGTACAAGACAGGGGATGTATGGTCTGCCCCGTGACTTTTTTTTTCGTGACTTTTAAACCAAAGTTGTGTTGCCTAAGATGTAGGCACGTATCCATTTGACTGTTGTGGCTTGTTAATTTCAGCTTCTCCAGGCCTTGTTTGGGTGAATAATGAAGGTGTTGTTGCCTCTCCCATAGACTTTAATGGTAATCGTCATAAGTCGGGGGATTTTTGGCTCACTATCGAAAAACCTTATCGATAGCGGCCGACTATCGACTATCGATCGATCTCGATAGTCAACGCAATCGCTCAACACTATCCAGTACTTCTTCATCCTACTTATAAAGACACTGATGGATTTTTTTGCTCACTCTGTCCATCCCATCATACAAATAGTCCTGAGCTAACAGCCAGGAGCAGCATATGGCCGCATCTATGTCTGTAGCAGCAGAGCCATCGAGGTAAAGGATTTACATAAAAATATTACATATACAGTATTTCACAAAAGTGAGTACACCCCTCACATTTTTGTAAATTTTGTATTATGTCTTTTCATGGGACAACAATGAAGATATGACACTTTTATACAATGTAAAGTAGTCAGTGTACAGCTTGTATAAAAATGTAAATTTGAAGTGCCCTCAAAATAACTCAACACACAGCCATCAATGTCAACCAGCCATCAATAACTGGCAACAAAAGTGAGTACACTGTTAAGTGAAAAGGGACAAATTGTGACCAATTTGACATTTTCCCTACACGGCGTCTTGTGACTCACTAGTGTTATAATGTCTCAGGTGTGAATGCAGAGAGGGTGTGTTAAATTTGATGTTATCGCTCTCACACTCTCATATTGGTCATTGGAAGTTAAAGATGGCACCTCATTGTAAAGAACTGTCTGAGGATCTGAAAAAAAAAGACTTGTTGCTCTACATAAAAATGACCTGGGCTATAAGAATATTGCCAAAACCCTGAAACTGAGCTGTAGCATGGTGATCAAGACCATACAGTGGTTTAACAAGACAGGTTCCAATGAGATCAGGCCTTGCCATGGTCGACCAAAGAAGTTGAGTGCATGTGCATAGCATAATATTGAGAGATTGTCTTTTCAAAATAGATGTATGAAGGCTGCCAGCATTGCTGCAGAGGTTAAAAGAGTGAGGGTCAGCCTGTAGGTTCCTGGACCACACGCCACTTTGGCCTGCATGGCTGTCACCCCAGAAGGAAGTCTCTTCGAATGATGAAGCACAAGAAAGCCCAGAAACATTTGCTTAAGACAAGCAGACTTATGACATGGTTTGCTGGAACCACATCCTGTGGTCTGATAATACCAAGATTTCGTTCAGATGGTGTCAAGCGCACCTGCGCGGATTGCCCGCCTGTCCATCTATGTGCTCAGAAGCGAACGCTGTGCTATGCGGAAGCACGAATAGTTCATCATTGGACTGATGTTAAGTTCGTACCCATGGACTCTCCGACCACACAGCTATCTATGACTAAACGCAAGTAATATTGTAACTTTGTTTACTAAATTTGCAGGTAGTTTGAAACAATAAATATATGCAAAATATTACACTATGGTGTTACAAAGGTGTCAAACGTGTGTCAGCAACCAGGTGAGAAGTACAAAGATAAGTGTGTCTTGCCTACAGTCCTACAGCATGGTGGGGGGAGTGTTATGGTTTGGGGCTGCATGAGTGCTTCCGACTGTGGGGAGCTACAGTTCATTGAGGGAACCATGAATGCCAACATGTACTGTGACATATTGAAGCAGAGCATGATCCCCTCCGTTGAGAAACTGGGCCATAAGGCAGTATTCCAACATGATAATGACCCCAAACACACCTCCAAGACCACCACTGCCTTGCTAAAGAAAATGAGGGTGATCTAAATCTAGATCTAAACCCTATTGGGCATCTGTAGGGCATCCTCAAATGGAAATTGGAGGAGCGCAAGATCTGTAACAATCACCAGCTCCATGATGTCATCCTGGAGGAGTGGAAGAGGATTCCAGAGGCTTCAGATTATGAAGCTCTAGTGAACTCCATGCCCAAGAGAGTTAAGGTAGTGCTGGAAAATAATGGTAGCCACACAAAATATTGACACTTTAGGCACAATTTGTCCATTTTCACTTAGGGGTGTACTCACTTTTCTTGCCAGTGGTTTAGACATTGACTGGCTGTGTGTTACGTTATTTTGAGGCTATGCCAAATTTACACTGTTAAACAGGCTGTACATTAACTATTTTATATTATATCAAAGGGTCATATTTTCAGTGTTGTCCCATGAAAAGATATGACGATGTGTAAGGGGTATACTAACTTTTTGGAGATACTGTATATATATATATATATATATATATATATATATATATATACACACATCATGGTGCCATGTGAAAGTCCAGCAGCGCAACTTCCACATAGCACCTTGATGTCTGTAATAAAAACTTGCCATTTTTGATTAAACATTCCGTTGCTACTTGTGGAAATGTGGAACAAGGAGGAATATGGTTATTAAGCCATGTATCATTCAATATGATGGTTGACTTCTCATTTGCAAAAACAGTGCTCAGGAATGGAAGTAATTGAACTGGTGAAACAAATGTGTGGAAAGCACTCTTCTCCCCTGACTGTTATCAGTCAGGAGGTAGAAGGGAACCGACTGTATAAGGTTGTATTATGTGGGGGGAGCAGTGTATAAGGCTGTGTTATATGAGGGGAGAGTGAATCCAGCAGCTAGAAACTCATTAATTGCCCAGATCTTTCACATAGAGCTGGGACATGAGCACAGAGAGGAGCTCAAACAGCTTTTATCACACAGCCAGCACCCAGCACAGAAAGCTTTTTCACTTTTATTTTACACAGCTCAGAGAGTAAGCACAGGGTGCATGTCCCATCCAGGGGGCGTGTCCCAACAGACTGAATGAAATATCAGTCAGTAAATCACAGAATAGGAGGCGTTGCACAACTTCAGGATGCAGTTTTAGGTCTAGAACGCAAAGATTAGTTTATATCTGCTATAATAAATGATTTAGGTAACACAAACCAACTGCAAAAGTGCTTATTTTTTCTGTCCCCATCATCATAGATATGATCTTTATAGCAAGAAAACCCTTTTAAGTCTAATGCACATGACTTGCAACTATTTAGCATATATTTAGTTATGCAGATTCTTGCCATGTAACTGCATTGTTACTGTATTGCTCCTAAAAATCTTAATTTTTATTATTTTGTTAGTATTTTGTAAATCCAAATTTGACTTTCAACACTGAATCCTTATAGACATGTTCTGAATCAGGCAAGTCTCAACCGAAATCTGATCCCAGGTCTCTTTTACATGTTCCCAATGTTGGTCCATACTGGTCAACTCATTTGGGTTCGAATACAGCTTTTTCTTAAACTCTACCCACAAGTGTTTGATTGGATTTGGTTAAGGTCTAGGGACTGTGTGGGCCAATCCAGCAACTCTACTTATTTGTTATTGAACCATTTCTTTACCAATCTTGATGTATGCTTTGGGGTTTTGTCCCGCTGGAACACTATGAGTGACATGTCCCAATATGGCAGCGCCATTGTTTTGATGTATTTTGCGCCAAAAAAACTGTTGATGCCCTATTCTCTATATAAATGAACTGTAATAAACCAAAACTAGGCGCATTATACGACAGGCATGACACATTTGAATGCACCTAAATAGGTATATCAAATATGCTAGCAATGATATGCTCCAAAATTATGTAATGTGCCTTGACAGGCACATTAATTTTACTATGCAAGGTATACCACACACCACATTTTTGACAGGTTCATTCATTCAGACGAACTTTACACTGATTTAATGCGCCTTAAAAATAGCGTGGCGGTGTCTCTTTTCGGACATGTCGCCCTATGTTGTTCTTTTCACACCCATAGTACTCAAGTGCATGAAGTAATTCATCCTGCAGCATACATACATATAGCTCAGCACTGAGTCCACCATTAATCCCGGTCAAGTATCCAACACCTTTGGTTGTGAAATAACCCCATATCATCAGGCTTCCTCCACTAAACTTGATGATTTCTTCAATTTCTCAATCTGTTATCCCCCTTTTCCTTTGATTCTTCCAGACCCATTGCACCTATCAGAGCCCATTCTATTGACTTTCATCTCATTGCTCCAAATCCCCCGTTTCCAATCTTCTACTGTCCACTTTTCGTGCTTTTTTGCAAACTTGAGCCTGTATAACAGTGTACATTTGGTGTGTCTTCAAAATAACTCAGCAAACAGCCATCAATGCCTAAACCAATGGCAACAAAAGTGTATACACCGCTAAGTGGAAATGGACAAATTGTGCCCAAAGTGTGGCTGTGTGGCTACCATTATTTTCCAACACTGCCTTAACTCTCTTTGGCTTGAAGTTCACTAGAGCTTCACAGGTTGCCAGTCGAATCCTCTTCCACTCCTCCAGGATGACATCGCGGAGGTGGTGGATGTTAGAGACTTTGCACTTTGCAACTTCCTTCTGAGGATGCCCCACAGATGCTCAATAGGGTTCAGGTCTGGAGACATGCTTGGCCAGTCCTGCACCTCAACCCTTATTTTCTTTAGCAAGACAGTGGTCCCTTGGAGGTGTGTTTGGGGTTGTTATCATGTTGGAATACTGTCCTGCGACCCAGTTTCAGAAGGGTGGGAATCATGCTATGATTCAGTGTGTTACAGTACATGTTGGCATTCATGTTTCCCTCAATGAACAGTAGCTCCCCACAGCCAGCAGCACTCACACAGCCCCAAACCATGATACTCCCACTACCATGCGTAACTGTAGGCAAGAAACATTTGTCTTTGTACTCTTCACCTGGTTGCTGCCACATACGCTTAACACCATCTTAACAAAATTAGTTTATCTTGGTCCCATCAGACCACAGTATATTCTCCCAATTTATGTCCTTAGTCTACCTGTCTTCAGAAAACTGTTTGGGGGTCCTCTTGTGCATCATCTGTAGAAAAGGCTTCTTTTTAGAACAACAGTCATGTAGACCAATTTGATACAGTGTGCGGCATATGGTCTAAGCAATGACAGGTTGACCACCCACCGCTTTAATCCCTGCAGCAATGCTGGCAACACTCATATGTCTATTTTAAGGAGACATTCTCTGGATTTGAGGCTGAGCACATGCACTCAACTTCTTTGGTTGGCGATGGTGATCCCTTTTCTAAGTGCAACCTGTCTTGCTAAACCACTGTATGGTTTTGGCTACCATGCTGCAACTCAGTTTCAGGATGTTGGTAATCTTCTTATAGCCCAGGCCATCTTTATGTAGAACAACAATTCTTTTTTCAGGTCTTCAGAGAGGTCTTTGCCATGAGGTACCATGCTGAACTTCCAGTGACCGTTATGAGAAAGAGTCAGAGCTATTACACCAAATTTAACACACCTGCTCCCCATTCACACCTGAGGCCTTGTGACACTAACAAATCATAGGACACTGTGGAGGGAAAATGGCAGATTGGGCAATCAGGGGTGTACTCACTTTTGTTGCCAGCAGTTTAGACATTGATGGCTGTGTGTTGAGTTATAGTTAGGGCACACCACATTTACACTGTTAAGCAATCTGTACACTGACTTCTTTACATTGTATCTAAGTGTCATATCTTCAGTATTGTCTGATGAAAAGGTACAAAAATGGGAGGGGTGTACTCACTTTTGTGAGATAATGTAACACATGACTATGTTTTGATGTAAACCATTCCATTGTAGTTTTGGCTGTATGCTTAGTGTTGTTGTCCTGCTGGAAGGGGAACCTATGCCCCAGTCTGAAGTCTCATGCAGCCTCTAATCGGTTTTCCTTCAGGATTGCCCTGTATTTAACTCCATTTATCTTCACATCAACTCCGACCAGCTTCATAGTCCCTGCTGAAGAAAAAAATTCAACCAATATGCTTCACAGTGGAGATGGTTTGTTCAGGATTATGACTTGCAGTATTGGTTTTCCTCCACACATAACGTTTGGCATTTAGGCCAAATATTTTAAATTTCGGTCTCATCTGAGCAGAGCACCTTCTTTCACATGCTTGCTGTGTCCCCTACATAGCCTTTTGAAAACTGCAAACAGGACTTCTTATGGCTTGGTTTCAAAAATAGCTTTCTTCTTGCCGCTCTTCCATAAATGCCAGATTTGTGGCGTACATGACTAATAGTTATCCTGTGGACAGATTCTCCCCCCTGAGCTGTGGATTTCTGCACATCATCCATAGTGACCCTGGGCCTCTTGCCTGCTTCTCTTATTAGTGCTCTCCTTGTCTGGGCTGTTAGTTTAGGTGGACGGACATGTCTTGGTAGGTAGGTTAGCAGTTGTGCAATACTCCTTCCGTTATGGATGATGGATTGAGCAGTGCTCCGTGAGATGTCCAGGGCCATTTTTTTTAAAACTTAACCCTGCAATGCCATAACTTTATCCCTGAGCTGTCTGGTGTGTTCCTTGGTTTTCAAGCTGTTTGTTTACTAATGTTTAACAAACCTTTGAGGCCTTCATAAAACAGCTGTAGTTCCAACAGTACAAGGGGACTGAACTCGTATAAATGCAGCAGTTTCTTAATTTGCAAACATTTTGAAAAGCAGGTATCATTTTCTTTACACTTCACAAATACTTTGTGTTGCTCTACCACATAAAATATCAGTAAAATATATTTAAGTTTGTTGCTGAGACATTTAAAAACAAGGAAAAGTTCAAGGGGTCTTAATATTTTTGCAACCCACTGTAAACATTTACATGGTTTGCCCACTTTCTAATTAGGATCTATGAAGGAAAATAGTCCTTCTTTCTTTTCAGGCTAAAAGTCAAAGTAATAATTAAAGGAGACGGGCAGAATACCAAAGAGGCTAATGAATTAGGACATAAAAGGTTGAAGTGCAGATTGACGTTTTATGAAAATGTTTTTTTTTCAGTTTTTCCCCGATTATCTAATTTTTAGAGTAGTTTGAAGGAGTACCTGGCACATCCCTGTATTAAACATTCAGTCCAGATTTCTATAGGCAGCATGAAATGCTTTATTTTCATGTGTCGATGTGGTAGATGAATTGGACATTTCCTGGCAGGTTCCTCCACAGATTAGTTAATGGTTGGGGTCCCAGCAGTAGGACATGCTGTGATTACTGTAGTTTTTCATGGGGGAGCCCTTGACTGATTTCCGAAAAACAGCGGCCCACCTGTCCACAGATTATTTATGGTGTCATAACTCAGCCCTATCCGTTTCAATGGGGATGAGCTGAAACCCAAGATACAACACATGGACAAATGCTGTATTATTGCTGGAACTAAGCAGCCTAGATCTTTCTAATCCAGTAAAGCCATTTAGGGAATGATTAGTAAAGTTGTAATGGTTCCTTAGCAATTATTTTGCACAGTATAAATGGTGGTAATAAATAGAGCAGAGCTTATATGATCTCAGTTAATAGAGGAAATATTAGTGAAGGCAGCAAGTAGTAAACATCCAGTTTAGCATCATAAGAAACATTTTGTTGTAGACCCAAAGGCTCAAATTTTCACCCCTGTATCAATGTGATTTTTGGATAATTGAAAGTGTGATGTTGCTAATCATTATTTACATATATTTACATATTAATTTATACATTTTCCATATCTGTAACAATACATGTTAAGACTACAGGATAGTTTTAACACTATCTAAAGAGAAATTACCTAAGACAGTGATAGGGTGTACAAAACCAGAACAGTGCAGTGTGCCATAAGCGCCCTTAAATCCACTTTCCCTGCATTTTTAAACTTCCATAATAAGACGTAACTTTTAATAGTAATAAAAAATATATTATCGATTATTCCCAGAAAGCTTGGTCAAAAACATATCCAAAGGACAGTGAGGGTAGGTCTACACAGCACAGGATTGTGGTCACTTTTTCAGCGGCTTCAGTATTTTGAATCTGCTAAAAAACCGACCGTACCCAGCGCTGTGTAGCCCTCAATAGAAATACCTAAACTGATTATTTGATTCTATCAGATCAATGTCGGATTTCTGCAGCCCCAATGTACTGGGCCACTGTGAATCAGAAATCTGACTGCCAGTTTTTGTGCAGAAACCATGCAGATACACGGTGGTGTGACGGGGTCCAGCAATTTGAAAAAGCTGTTGGATTTTGGCCAGCATTTACAAATTGTTGTATAGACATAGCCTGGGGGACAGGGTTTGGATATATTTTTAACCTAGCCTTCTGGTAGTAATTAATAATACATATTTTATTTATTACTATTAAAAGCTTTGTCTTATTTTGGAAATTGAGAAATACAGAGAGAGTGGGTTTAAGTGTTCTTATGGCACAATTGTGTTCGGTATGATCCTTTGCACATACTAGATGCTAATCCAAAAGATTACAGACATATATTGTAAGAATTAAAATCAGTTTCCTGTTAGAAGAAGTACAAGTCAGTTCTGTCCTTTTTGTCTCCTCTATTGTCTGTCCTAGAGAAAAATACAATTACTACTGACAGTTATTGCGGTGATGGCCCCATTGAGTTACGCCATCCTACAAATTATGTATGTGAAAACACCAGTACAGTTAATTGAGTAAATATTATCACAGTAAAAATGCTTTACAAAACTTAACCTCATGAAAATGAATACAGTAAAAATGAAAATCCAAATAAAACCAAAAGACTTGTGAACACTGTACATAAAAATTTACATTTCCTCCACACAACACTGGGCTCCCGTCCAAGCCAGCGGCAATATAGCTCATTTTACTTTTCTAAATGTTAGTTGTATTTCTGAAATATGTGCTTGTTTCTGTTATGGATTACATTAAAATTTACAAGAGGGTTGAAAAATCTTCTACTGTGATGAGTATTATAGTGACACAAAGAAATAAAACAGCATATGCAATGACACACAAGAGCCAATTTACAGGCGCAAGACGAGAAAACTGTGAGTTAAGTGTTAAAAATGCGTGTGGCATTGTCTCTTCTCATCAGGCAAAGCAGGTAGAGTGTAATCCTTTTCCTCATATTTCAGCTCATCAGTCACAAAGTGACAGCAGTGAATTAAGGTGGAATGAAGCTGGCTTCTGTATATTAGAAATATTTGTTTACAGAACAAATCCCAGTGCAAAATGCTGCCCATTGACTGACCTGTGGTATTAGAGTGGTTTGGGTTCAATACACCTGTAGCCCTACATGAATCACCCTTTAAGCATTAGTGAATGCATATTACATATACGAAAGCCAAAAATTGTGTATAGCCTGTGTATATATATATATATATATTATATATATATATATATATATATATATATATAATCTCTCTGCATGCTAAGAATGGACTACAGTGTGATCCTAGACCAGTTTGGGGTCTCCCTTTTCGGGACGTTTACCTTGCATAAGTAGGGTAAATGTGTCAGGGCATATTAGGTATAATTAGGATTTTTCATTACTTTTCTTTTACTTGATTCTAATAAATGTCAGGTTTTAAATGTGATAAGGGTTTACTTTTTGTGGGATCATATATCATATCAGTAGGTGGTTATTCCAATCCAATCTTTGTAAAAAATAAATTGTTTTTGTTGTTTACCAGTGCACAGCACCCTAATTCCACATGCAAACTACAGATTTTGCTCCCAGTTTCAGTTGTAGATTAGCTCCATTTAAGGAGGCTACTCAGCACCTGGGCTAACCAATGATAAAATGTATGGATATAATGGGTTATCCATACAAAATCCACCAAGAAACAGCATCAATAAATGACACAGAATTACAAATCCATGTCAGAACGATTCACGTTGTGTATGAATGGGACATAGTATAGAAGTGGAATTCACACAGTAATCCACAAGAAAAAAAAAAGCTATCAAGTTCAGGGCGAGACAGGTGTCTCCCTATTAGAGCTCTTCCTATCAGCTTATAACAGGCAGTGTCACAGATTTAATAAAAAAAAAAGATCTGCAGCTGCATCCTCCTCTTCCGTCTCCTCCACCTCTTCTGTTTACTGTATTAATATAAATGGATTTTCGGGACTGAGGAGGTTTTGAATATTAACATAGAGCCTCCTGGCAATAAGTGGTACAGGCTGCTGGACATTGACACAGACCCCACTTTCCCCTAAAAAATATAGTGCATTTTAATATATTTTTAAGTAATATGATGAGGGACATTTTGGTCATCATATAAGTATATAATTATTTTATGTAAGGTAATGAAATCCTGACAACATCTGGACACAACAAAAAGTTTGTTACAATATATTAGGGTAGTTATATGTTAACAGGCAGGAGAAATTTTTGTTCTTCTGCTGTGTTTAGCTGAAAGGAGGATATCTGTTCTAAAATGAAAACTTCACAATGAGTAAAAAAATTGAAGGCAGTTTTGAAACTTCTGAATGTAAACATATGGGTCTCATTTATCAAAACTGTCTAATAGCAAGACTGCCTTTGTTGTCCATAGCAACTAAATACTATAAGCAAATATACAAAAACTTTATAAGAAAAAAATGTCTTATTTGCCCCTTATCAGATCCCCCTCCTATACTCAACATCCACAATTAAAAAATGAATCTGATGGGCTATCAGCAGACCAGAGGATCAGGCTACATGCTGCTTATAGAAATCTATGAAGAGGAAAGGGGTAGTAGAAGAAAGTTGCATACACAGAAATAGTCTTTAAAAAGTTCTACTGCTATATTTCACCCAAGTGCTTGATTCACAGCTTACATTGCTCAGCACTGCTCTATAATATTGTCATGCTTATGAGGGTATGTTAGATGGATAGTAGTGTTAAACAAATTTGTCCCTGCTTGGTTTGACACGTATTTGATCTAACCAAAATTCGGGCTGTGGGCATCCGAGCCCAAATCTTTTTCATAAACCTAAAACTAAACCTATCAATGGGTTTTTAGGGTTTATTGATGTTAAGGATCTGGTAAGGGTCCGAGCCTGGCATCACTTCTATATTAAAGAGAGTGATATCAGACTGGAAGTGCTGCTGCATCGGGAACCCCGCTGGGCCTAGAGCACTGCAGAACTTTTGCCAAAATTAGACAAAATAAATTTTACAAGATAGGAATTAGATATATAGCTGGATGTGTACATGTGTAGACAGATCTGTTACAACACTGTTGTAAAAATGCCTGAAGTCTGCTGCTGGGAATATTATTTTCTTTAATATCAATGAAATATTACCAAAATGCTATCACTGTCAAGGGACTCTGGAAAATATCGCTATTTGTCCCTTGTCTATTCTCTCTCTTCAATTTACCATTCTTTGCCATCTTAAATTAATTTAGAAATACACTATAAAAGAATGAATACTACTGTGTACACTGATTGGGAAACAATTAATTGTAAACATTCTTTCCACAATTATCATTATGGAGTTCTGGCAGAACACTAAACAAACTTAAAAGTGTTTTAATGCAGCAATAAGGAAACAAAGAATGATTTCTAAGTTTTTAGGATTCTCTAAAATCCTATGCATCACAAGCTGGATAATAAGATGACAGGGAAAACAGAACACAAAACCAACAGTGGAAAAGAAAACCTATAAATCCATATAATGAACCTCCAAGAGGTGATAAATACAGCCTAACAACAGTATTGATAGTCAGTGAGGAGCACGGAGAAGGGGTCAAACAGAGTAAACACTCATTCAAGTGCTAAAATGACCTATAATGCAACAGTAACTCAGTCAATGTGGTCTAGAAACAGCATTATGTCTTTTTTCAATGTGAGAATTTCTTTTCTGCTGTCACTAAACCTAACAAAATGAATCAACAACCTTTAACCCTTACATGAATTCCTAAACTGCCATATTCCTATATAGCCTAATGTCACTTATGTTGATTGATATATATATACTCTTTTCTAAATCCTTTTTCTTTGCATAGTATGAGCCTTATTAACTCACAATACAACAAGGTAGAGACTGCTTCGCCCTTGCGCTCAAAACGCGTAAGCTAGGTTACTATGTTTTAGCCCCTTTGTGTACTGCTGCAACATGTGTTATTTATAATAAAGTCTTGTTATATCACCGTTCCCGGGAAACCGGAATTTTCCCGTGCGGGACGCTATTGCAGACCCGAAGCAGTCTCTACCTTTTGTTTTTTGGAGTTTTGCCGAGGAGCCGCGGCTAATCCGGACACGGGAACCTGAAAGCAAAGCACTTTACATACGAGGACATTGAGCTACACTAGAGGTGAGCTACACTCAGTTGTATTTGCTTATTAACTCACATTTGTGTAAATATTGTATAATATCTTTTCATGGGATAACAAGATATGAAACTTTGATACAATGTAAAGTTGTCAGTGTACAGCTTGTATAACAGTGTAGATTTGGTGTGCCCTCAAATAACTCAACACACAGCCATCAATGTCTAAACCTCTGGCAAAAAAATTGGTAGTTTCCCCTAAGAAAAATATGGAAAAAAATTTGCCAAAGTACCAATATTTTGTGTGGCCACCATTATTTTCCAGCACTGCCTTAACTCTCTTCAACGTAGAGTTCACTAGAGCTTCACAGGTTACCACTAGAATCCTCTTCCACTCCTCCATGATGACATCACGAAGCAGGTGGATGTGAAAGACCTTACACTCCTCCACTTTCCATTTGAGGATACCCCACAGATGCTTAATAGGGTTTAGGTCTGGAGAAATGCTTGGCCAGTCCAGCATCTTTACCCCTATTTTCTTTGGTAAGGCAGTGGTATAATCTTGGAGGTATGTTTGTAGTTGTTATCATGTTGGAATATTGCCCTGCGGCCCAGTTTCCAAAGGGAGGAGATTATTCTCTGCTTCAGTATGTCACAGTACATGTTGACATTCATGGTTCCCTCAATGTACTTGAGTTCTCCACAGCTGGCAGCACTCATGCAGCCCTAAACCATGACCCTCCCATCACTATGATTGACTATAGGCAAGACACACTTGTCTTTGTACTCCTCACATGGTTGCCGCCTCACACATTTGACACCATCTGAACCAAAGAAGTTTATCTTGGTCTCATCAAACCATAGGACATAGTTCCAGTAATCCATTTCTTTAGTCTGCTTGTCTTACACAAACTGTTTGTGGGCTTTCTTGTGCATCATCTTTAGAAGAGGCTTTCTTCTGGGACAATATCCATGCAGACTAATTTGATGCAGTGTGCGTGTATGGTCTAAGCACTGACAGGCTGACTCAACCCCTGTAACCAATGCTGGCAGCACTCATAAATCTATTTAAAAAGACAATCTCTGGATATGGTGCTGAGCATGTGCACTCAGTTTCATTGGTGAAACATGGCAAGGCTTGTTCTGAGTGGAACCTGTCTTGTTAAACTACTGTATAATCTTGGCCACCATGCTGCTGCTCAATTTCAGGGTGTTGGCAATCTTCTTATAGCCTAGGCCAGGGCCAGACTGGAAATAAAAAGCAGCCCTGACACAAAACCTCCGCCAGCCCACATACAATATCTGCTTACAAAATTTCCCTGGGTCACGCACCTCGCCACTTTCTAAAATAAACAACACTATAACCATGAATAAAAAAGAAAAAGTGGCGCAGAGAAACCCCTCATTACAGTGTCAGGGACGGGTATGCAGTCCCTTGACAATCAGGGACAAGTCTCGAATATAACCTAAAACACCGCCATAAAGAGACTACACAGTGGTCAGACACCAGCTCAGGTTGTATCACATGAGTACACCACTGATCCAACACAGAAATAAAATAACCCCTGACATCAGAGACTCACAGAAGACGTCATCTGTGATGGGTGTTGTTCTCTTCTCCTTTTCTTCTCCAAACCTCCATGATGTCTTCTCTGATGAGTCGTTCTCTTCCCTTTTTTTCTCTGTTTGGTACAAAATGCAAGGATGTCTTCTCCCGGTCACTACTCAACCCTCTAGAACTTACCACAAAAACATCTGAGACTCCTCTCTTTTCCAGCATTTCCCTATCAATTCCCACCTCTGTACAAACTCCCCATCCATAGAGCCCCAAAAAGTAATAGTACCCCCTTTGGTGCCCCACACAGTAATTGTAACAGTGAAAGTGCCCCCAGCCAATTATAGGGCCCCCATTTTTGCCACAAGTAGGTAGATCCACACCCCATATAGTAGACAGATGCTCTTTTTAGGAATGATAGACCCTAAAAATAAGAATTTAAAAAAGTCACATAAGTGGCATGGAAATAAATAGGCCCCCATTAGGTAGATTTACAAGTCCCCCAGTAGGCAGTAAAACCTCCCACAGCAGATAAGTATATAGATACCCTCAGAATGCAGATAAATATTCCCCCTCAGTAAGTTTACAGATTCATTCAGTAGGTAAAGATGTATATAATACCCAATTAGGTAGCCCCCTCAAGGGGTATATAAGCCCCCTCAGTAGGTAGATAAGTATAAAGGTCCCCACAGTAGGTAGGGAGGTATCCATATAGACTCTCTCAGTAGGTAGGTATATAGGGTCCCCCCAGTAGGTAGGTATATAAGGACCCCATTAGGAAGGTATTTACATAGCCCCCCAGTAGTTAGGTAGGTAGACAGGGCCTTCCCCAAGTAATTAGGCAAGTAGACAGGGCCACCCTCAGTAATTAGGGAGGTAAACAGGGCCTATTCCATTAGTTAGGTTGGTAGACAGTGCCTCCTCTAGTAGTTAGGTAGGTATACAGCCCCCCTCATTAATTAGGTAGGTAGATAGGACCACCCCAGTAAATAGGCAGGTAAACAGGGCTGCCCCAAGTAACTATGGAAACAATGTTTGGTCTGCACATCCAAAAAGTTTTTTGTTTTTTTTAAATGAGCATAGGTGCACACTGGTGTGCCGGTAAAATTCAATAGCAGTACACAACTAGCACTAGAAAACAATCAAAAAGAACATAGGAATTTTTGGAAAAGCATTACTGCTACTTTGAATACTTCAAAAATATAAGGTTCTTAGTGTACGTTTTTGATCAAAACTGTATTAAGCCCATCTGCTAATCGACAAGGCGACCTCAAAAAAAACTTTTTGGTTGTGCATACCAAACATTGTTTCTCTAGACTGTTTGTATGGGGGAGTGACTGCCCCACTTTGGTTTTTTGCACTCTGCCCACCTGCACAGGCTTTTTAAATCAATGTAGGGTAACTTGTAGCTGGAATCTACTCTCCCTAAAATGTGGAGGTCTGAACAGGCACCAAGAGAATTAATATGTAGCATAGGCAGGTGGGCTTATTACACTTTTGATCAAAAATGTTAGAACCTCAAATGTATTCAAAGTAGCAGAAATGCTTTTCCAAAAATTCTTATGTTCTTTTTGATTGTTTTTTAGTGCTAGTAGTGTGCTGCTGATATTGGAGTGTGTTTGCATTTTACTGCCCCAAGTAATTAGGCAGATATATATTATCCCCCCATTAATTAGGTAGATAGACAGCCCATAGGTAGCTAGGGAGCCCAAACAAGTAGCTAGGGAGCCCACATAGGTAACTAGGATGCCCACACAGTTAGCTAGGGAGCCCACAGGTAGCTAGGGAGCCCACATTGGTAGCTAGGGCGCCCATATAAGTAGCTAGGCAGCCCATAGGTAGCTATAGAGCACATATAGGTAGGGAGCCCATATGTAGCTATTGAGCCCATATAAGTAGCTAGGCAGCCCATATAGGTAGTTGAAAAAAGAGCCCATATAGGTAGCTATGGAGCCCATATAGTTAGTTAAGGAGCCCATATAGGTAGCTATGGAACCCATATAGTTAGATAGGAAGCCCATATTAAAAAAAAATACTCACTCTTCCTTTCTCTTCTCATCTCTTCCTCCAGAGCAGTCACGTGAGATTTTCACGTCACCATTTGTGTGGCGAGGGGAGCCTGCCAGCCCCCTGGATCAGGGGGCCGGTCACGTGTGCAACCACTGCAGCTCCTGTAGCTGTGTCACAGGCCAATGCCGGTTCTCTAGGCCCACGGGGGGAAATCACTAGCTCCCTCTGCGGAAGCTCGCTCAGACCCTGGTGGCCCACCGGGCATGTGTCCGGTTAATTATATAGCCAGTCTGGGCCTGGCCTAGGCCATCTTTATGTAGAGCAACAATTCTTTTTATCAGATTCTCAGACAGTTCTTTGCCATAAAGTGTCATGTTGAACTTCCAGTGACCAGTGTGAGAAAGTGTGAGATTAATAACACCAAATTTAACACACCTTCTACCCATTCACACCTATGACCTTGTAAAAATAATGTGTTACATGACACCATGTAGAGAGAATGACAAACTGGGCACAATTTGTCCATTTTCACTTGGAATTGTACTCACTATTGTTGCCAGACGTTGATGGCTGTGTGTTGAGTTATTTTAAGGGCTCACCAAATTTACACTGCTATACAGCCTTTACACTGACATCTTTACATTGTGTTAAAGTGTCATATTTTCAATGTTGATTGGTGAAAAGATATAATACAATATTTTAAAAAATGTGAGAGTTGTACTCACTTTTGTGAGATACTGTAAACTGTATCCCTGAAATTCTTTAATATATATTGTGCACTATAAAATTATATAATGTTATATTATACACTGGATTCTCAGAAATTCTGTATCCATGTACAGTATATGATCATGGCACAATTTGTGTCCCCTGAAATAATCTCTTCTCCTAAAATGAATTATAGTACACACTTTACCCAATTAAATTATATAGTTACATAGTTAGTACGGTTGAAAAAAGACACGTGTCCATCAAGTTCAACCAAGGGTGGGGGAAATGGGGAAAAGGGGAAAAGACAAACATTATGTCAACCCCCAAAAAC
>JAODAL010046614.1:0-30743 GCA_025379985.1 Phyllomedusa bahiana
TATTTCAAAAAGAAAAGTTTTTGGTTTTTTTTTTTTTTTGTTTTTTTCTTGCAGGGAAAGTTTTTTAATGGCAGCATTTAAGGTGACATATAATGTATTGAACAACTTACCGTAATCTAAAAATATATTTCTTTTTTTAGATCGGAACTTAGAAAAAAAAACATTAGTTCTGCTAAGTTTTGGGGTTTGTCTTTTGAGTTTCATTTCATGGTGTTAACCATGTGGTATAAATGGCATTACCTTTATTTTTGGGGTTTGTACAGTTCAGGCATTACCAAGTTTTTTCATGTTTTACTGCTTCTGCTTCTTCAAATATTTTTTTTCTGCCTCCATAGTGCGGTTTTGTTTCCTTTTTCGCTGATGGAGCTTTTTAGGGGTTTGTTTTCTTGCAGTATGAAATGAGGTTTTCATTAACAAAAAAAAACAAACAATAAAATATTCACATATACCCCAAAAAGCTGTTTTTTAGGAGGTGATATCAACAGGAAACAGCAGTTCTGGGATTGTTCTTTTTTTTATATTTTTTCTTTGTTACGGACACAGCAATAAAAATGTATATAATATTAACACACCTCCCAAGGATCCCTCTTTTGGAGGGACAGTGCCTATTTTTAACCCGTGTCCCTCTCTCCGTCGTTGCTCTTTGAATGTCCCTCCCTTCTTTTCACATGGAAAATAGATTTGCATTAATAAACTATATTACTCCGTCTGGTTCCTAACTAAATATTAGATGGGGACTTATATATTTCACGAAAACATGAAATAATATTTATCTTAAAAAGGTCTATAATCTAATATTTGTCTGAATACAAAAAAAAGGATCTTTTGGCTCATCTCATGAGGGTGCACAGGGCGACAGGGATTCTCCACTCCCAAAATTAAAAGAAATTCTCAACTGGTCACCAAAAAGTGTAGAAACCAGCAGCACCTCCGAGCTTTAAAAAGCAGAATCGTTTGTTTTAAGTTACACGGCATAAAAAAAATCCAGACGGTATACAAAAGGCTTGGGTGGAAGGGAGTGACGCTTACGCGTTTCTGACTACAATTAGTCCTTAAAGGGGTTGTCTCACTACATTGAATCCTTTACCTATCTTTTTTCTTGGTTTATTTTTAAATTTTTCAGGGGCGTGTTTACTGGTCTCTACTGGCTACTACTCGCCTGCAATAACACGCTGTGAGGAACCGGTTGAAAAAGGGGCTATCAACCAAAGGAAAGGGTTTGCAAACCCAAAACAAAGAAAAAAGGGGATATCTAGGAATAGGTAGGACCTGTTAATTTTTAAATATTTTGCAAAGGATTTTTTTTTAAAGATCTTTTAAAAAAAAAGCAGCAACCCCCTTGTATAGACAACCCTTTGCCCTAGCACTATGATAGGTTTACTTTCAAAATAGCCATAGCAGAAAGAACCCCCTCAAAAGGTTATACACTATTTCAGAAAATTGTACAAAAAAAAAAAAACGGGGAAAGAAAAAAAAAAAATTAAAAAAACCTTTTTTGGACCTTATTCTCAATTATTAAGTATAAAGTTTTTTAACTCTTTTTTTTACTTTCTACATATGGCTGTTGAATTAGTAGCCATACGCATAGTGCCAGTTATGATTAAGGTCTAATTGGAGTCAGAAACGTGTAAGCGTCACTAGCTTTCCCCAAAAAGCCTTTTTTAATGTCTTAGTTTTTTATCCATTTTTTAAAAATAAAGGATTGTTTTTGAAGCTTGGAGGAGCTCCTGATTAAAGGGGTTGCCTCACTACAAAGTTTTTACTTCCCAACAGTAGGAACATAAATGAAGTCTTTTTTCCAAAATTTTTCTTTTTTCTTTTTTTTTTTTTTTGGAAGTAAAATTTTTTATCCCCTTTCGAGGACTTTCTGGTTTTCTTGTGACGCCGTTTTCCTTCTCCCCTGCTTTTTGGGTTCTATTAAGCGGGGAGTTGGTCATCACACAGGTCCCCGGTGTGAGGCTTTTTGTGTTACTGATTTTCAGACAAAAGAACTAATTACTTATGTTTACATTGCTAGAAGTTCTCCAACCTCAGAGAAGGTAATTTTTTTAATCTAAAATTAAAAAAAAGAGAAGTCTAATACAGGAGCTCAATGCAATTACAGGCGCTTACCCGGAAGTGACAGGCAAAGCAGCATTATTTCATTCTGCATCCTATGAAACTTTGAGATGAGAAACCCTTAAGGCAAAAAGGGTCAGAAACCGCAGCATCACACTTTCACCCAAGATTTTGTATAAGGGTTAAAGCTTTTTTTAAAATTTTGAGAGCTGCTGTTTTTTACACTTTTTTGCAACAAGGTGAGAAATTCTGATATTTGTATTAAAATTTAAATAAAAACGTATTCAGGTCTATCACTATACATTGGATCCTTTACACAGTAGACTCTTGGGGTGACATGTATGAACTTGGCGCCGACTTGCCAGTTCTAAATCGCTTTTTCCAAGTGTAGAATGCGCCCGAATGTATGAACCTGTCGGATCTGGGTTCATAAATCTGGCGCGTGGTAAGCATGGCATAGCATATCTTTGGCACATTGTACATTCAAAAATTCAGTGTCTGGTGCCGGACAGGCCCACAACAGGTGTTTTGGCTCAAGACCTGCCAGAAGACTGTCGCAGCCCCGTACATACATGTTGCCCTAGGTGTCCCTCTTTGACCAGTTGGGAGGTATGTGTTAAACTTTTTTTTTTCCCTACTACAAGACTTGACCATGTAGTATAATACACTGCAATACTTCTGCAGTACTTCTGTATTGCAGTGTATTATGCTTCTGGTAAGACCTAGGAGATGAAGTTGAGCAGCAGACCTGGGGGTTTTATTAGAAACCAGCTGCCATGACAATCCATTGGCTCCCCATGATCGGGATGATGTGTGGGGTGATGGTAAAACAGAGGAAGCCCCTTGCCAATGTTGAACCACTTCCAAAAATGTTAAGCCTTGCCCTCACCGGATCACTGCTGTCCCGGAGCCGCAGTCAAACCTTAAGACCACGTAGCCCCCGACCAGGGTGATGGATATAAAGTCTTTGCTGTCCTTGTCGTAGCTGTAGAGGATGGTGCCGTCTTCTGCATCCGGGCGGAAAGTCATATCAAACTCCATAAATGAGAGGTAATGGTGCGGCTCAAACGGCCATCTCGTCACAGCAAAGGAGCGGGCCGACTCGTTAAACTGGGGGATCGCCAGGACGAAAGCTGCAATGGAGAAACATGGCCAGTCAAAAAAGGGTTGTAAAAGATCAGAAAAGCATGGGCACTTTCCTGTAGTAACAGCGCCACCTCTATCCAGGGACTGTGTCTGGTATTGCAGCTCAACTCTACTGATGTGAAGGAGGCTGAGCTGCAATACCACTGAGCTAGTCCTATTCTCAGCTCAGACTAGATAAAATGAAATCTAGTCTAGACAATGCTCTGTGAGCCAAACAGCCTGAACTCCAGACTGATACATTGTACATAGGTAGTTCTTATCTCAGCTGAGAAATATATACAATTGTATCCAGTCTAGACAATGCTCTGTGAGCCAAACAGTCTGTACTCCGGACTGATACATTGTACATAGCTAGTCCTGCACTCAGTTGACACTAAATATAATTGTATCCAATCTAGACAATGCTCTGAGAGCTACACAGCTTGGACTCCAGACTGATAACATTGTACATAGCTAGTCCTGCACTCAGTTGACACTAAATGTAATTGTATCCAGTCTAGACAATGCTCTGTGAGCTAAACTGCCTGGACTCCAGACTGATACATTGTACATCGGTAGTCCTGCTCTCTGCTGAGAAGTGGATACAGTTGTATCCAGTCTAGACAATGTTCTGTGAGCTAAACAACCTGGACTCCAGACTGATAGGTTGTATATAACTAGTCCTCCTCTCAGCTGACAAGTGGATACAATTGTACCCAGTCTAGGCAATGCTCTGTGAGCTAAACAGCTTTGAATCCAGACTGATACATCATACATAGCTATTCCTTTTATCAGTTGAGAAAGGGATGCAGTTGTATACAGTCTAGACAATGCTCTGTGAGCTAAACAGCCTGCACACTGTGTTATAAGGATGTAGCATTATTGCAGAGACCACGTGACACTGTAAGAGAGTGTAGCACAGATCCAGAGACAGTGTGACATGTTGTAAGAGTGTATAGCACTGGTGCAGAGACAGAGTAACATCTTGTTCTGGCACCAGAGCCCCCACCTGCAGCTGGTATACTCAGTCAGGAGGGCACACTGGGCACCAGTGGTAGTATGGAGTATCAGGGACTGGAGCTGGGCACTGTCAGGCCCTGTGCTACCAGTTCTGATTGAGAATAGTCCTCATTCTCTTCCATTCGTCACATTACATTCTGGTCTCCCCCTGGAGTGCCCGTTGCATCACATGTCATCTATTGGGCACTATGTAATGCCTCAGATCCCCTGTGGCGGCGCTGCAGCACCACTATGGACACCCCCTTCAAGGCTCTGAAGAGACAACTGGAGTAAATAAGAGCAGTGGAACAAGAGAACATGAAGAAGAGTCTGCGAAAAGGATGCAGACAATTAACCCTCATTACAGCGTTGATGAGGGGATTAGAAGTTACCAGGTTGGGGGTCCAGGTCCATAAAGGATAACTCCCATCATCCTATGATTTGTATAAATAGCGTTAAAGACTTGGATTGGTGGTGAGGATAATATTAAGCAGGACTACAGCGCCACCTAATGGTAACATATTGCATTACAGCATGCCATTTCAGAGTGGATCTCAGGATCTGGCTGCTGTGAAATAATATCCAATACAGAAGAGCTGTGTGAGTGATGCCGGTATCTGGTGCAGCAGAGCTGTGTGAGTGATCCCAGTATCTGGTGCAGCAGAGCTGTGTGAGTGATCCCGGTATCTGGTGCAGCAGAGCTGTGTTAGTGATTCCTGTATCTGGGACAGCAGAGCTGTGTGAGTGATCCCAGTAAGTGGTGCAGCAGAGCTGTGTGAGAGATCCCGGTATCTGGTGCAGCAGAGCTGAGTGAGTGATCCCGGTATCTGGTGCAGTAGAGCTGTGTGAGTGATACTATAATGTAGTGCAGAGAGCTGTGTGAGTGATCCCGGTATCTGGTGCATTATAGAGCTGTGTGAGTGATCCCGGTATCTGGTGCAGCAGAGCTGTGTGAGTGATCCCAGTATCTGGTGCAGCAGAGCTATGTGAGTGATCCCAGTATCTGGTGCAGCAGAGCTATGTGAGTGATCCCAGTATCTGGTGCAGCAGAGCTGTGTGAGTGATCCCAGTATCTGGTGACAAGCTGTTGAGTGATCCCAGAAAATCTGCTGCATTAGAGCTGTGTGTGATCCCAGTATCGGGTGCAGCAGACTGTGTGAGTGATCCCAGTACTGCTGCATTAGAGTGTGTGGGACCCCGGGGTATCGGGTGCAGAAGTGTTTATGATTCCTGTATCTGGGACAGCAGAGCTGTGTGAGTGATACTATAATGTAGTGCAGCAGAGCTGTGTTAGTAATCACATTTTTACTTATATAATCAACTTCCAGGCTAGTCAGACTCCCCTCTGCTGCATTTGGGGTACTGAAATTTTTTTAGCAAATAAAAGAAATTTGGCCCAAAGATCTTTTCAATATTTGAGGAGAACAGCCCTTTCATCCAGTCTCACCTTCCTCGCAGTGACGTCCCTGATATCCAACAGGACACAGACACATGTAGGAATCCGCCGACCTGGAGGCGCAGGTCCCACCATTAACACAGGAAGCCTGGTCACAGACCCCGATGCTGCAGTCACCTGCGCACAATGGACGAGAGGGTTAGAACGGCCGGGCAGAAACAGCATAACATACATGAGGACTCACCCACATCCGACCCACTGACAGCCTTCCCCAGGGGCCACTGCCTCATGTCAACGTTCCTGCCGTTCACAGACAGAGACTGGACGCAGCCTTTAAAGCCCCGGTTGGTCCCCGCTGACTTCACCAACCAATAGATACTGGGGGCACCACCCAGATAAAAAGGGGTTCCGGAATTTGACTTACTGTAACTACCTTTAGAGAGGAAAGCACAATGTGAAGACCCATTACGATGAGCAGGTGGACTAGGTCCGGGGCTGAAAGATATCAATCAAACTGTGTGATATTATCATATCTATCTCGCATAGCTGTCTGAGTGATCTATCTCAGAACTGTGTATCTATCTATCTGTCATCTAGCTGTCTATGATTCCATATCTGGTCATCTAACTGTGTCATATCTATCTGTCAGCAGATCTGTGTGATCTATCTATCTCATGCTACTATCTTATCTATCACTATATTCAGTCTGTGTATCATCTATAATGTAGTAAAGATCTGTCTGATATCTATCTTCATATCTATGTGATATCTATCTTCAGATAGCTATCTGATATCCCATTATCTATCCATAGTAGCTATGTATTTATCTATCTGTCAGCAGAGCTATGTATTATCCCATATTTTAGCAGACTGTGTAGTATCTATCGGGGCAGAGCTATCTGAGTATCCTATCTGGTCCCAGGACTAGTATCCCATATCTGGTCAGCGAGCTCTATACCCCTATCTGGTCTAATCTTTTACCCGGTATCTACGTTTTATCTATCTACCTATCTGTGTATTATCTATCATCTATCAGCATGTTTATATCACTTACTTATTTTAAATCTATTCAGTCTCATATCTACTATCTCATTATTCTAATCTTCTCATATTCAATCATTCATATTCAATCCATGTCTATTCCCCATACCCCTATCTACTAACGACATATCTATCAATCCGCGACCTGACCATCCATTATATCACAGGAAGCTTCTAATCCCAATATCAGTCACCTGCTCAGACGATTAATCCAGAATCAGATACATCTCATTTCCCAATCCGTCCTCAATCTCCACCATCGGTATGTTATCTATCTCATACTAATGCATGCAATACTAACATCCCTGTCTATCTAATTATCTATCTGTCTATCTCGATACCCTACCTATTTGATCTCAGATTCTATCTATCTATCGTAACTCAACCACATCCGACCCACTAAGCTTCCATGCCATCTATCTCATGTCATCTTCCTTCTTCAGACGAGATGGACCACCTTTAAACCCGGTTTCTATTTCCACATAATATCTATCCCAATATCAATAATCTATCTTCTATCCTATAAAATCTATCTAACCCATATTACTATCTATCTATTCCATGCTATCTACTATCTATCTATCTCATAATCTATCTATCTATCTATTCTATCTATCTATCCATATTATCTATCTATCATCTATCTATCTCAACTATCTAATCTATCTATCTATCATCTATCTATCTATCTATCTCATTATCTATTATCTAATCTATATCTATCTATCTTCATATCTACTATCTCATATCTATCTATCTCAATCTATCTCATATCTATCTATCTATCTCATATCTATCTATCTATCTACTATCTATCTATCATCATATCTATCTATTCATCATCTATCTATTATCTATCTATCTCATATCTATCTATCTATCTATTTCATATCTATCTATCTCATATCTATCTATCTATCTCATATCTATTTCTATCTCATATCTATCTATCTATCTATCTATCTATCTCATATCTATCTATCTTATATCTATCTATATCTATCTATATCTATCAATCATATCTATCTATCTATCTATCTATCTATCCTTTATCTATCTATGTATCTAATCTCATTTATCTATCTATCTATTCATATCTATCTATCTCATATCTATCTATCTATCTATCTACCTATCTATCTCATATCTATCTATCTATCTAGTTCATATCTATCTATCTATATCATATCTATCTATCTATTATCTATCTCATAATCTATCTATCTATCTCATATCTATCTATCTATATCTATCTATCTATATCTATCTATGTATCCCATATGTATCTATCAATCTATCTATCTCATATCTATCTATCTCATATCTATCTATCTATCTATCTATCTCATATCTATCTATCTATCTATCTCATATCTATCTATCTATCAATCTATCATATCTATCTATATATCTATCTATCTAACTATATCTATCTATCTCATATCTATCTATCTACCCTCATATCTATCCATCCATCTATATATCTAATAATACATATCTATCTATCTATCTATCTATCTAACTTATCTATCTATCCATATCTATCCATCTATCTATCTCTATCTATCTCATATCTATCTATCTATCTCATATCTATCTCATATCTATCTATCTATCTATCTATCTCATATCTATCTATTCCATATCTATCTATCTATCTATCTATCTATCTATCTATCTATCTATCTATTTATCTCATATCTATCTATCTATCTATCTTTTCCATTCAAGCTCTCTATGTCCATTTAGTTTGCGATCTTTATCAATGATCCAATCTCCATATCTATCTCAACTATCTACTTTTAAACCCATATCTATCTATCATCTATCTATCCCATATCTATCTACTACCCCATATCTACAAATCTATTATCCCAAAAACTATCTATCATCATCATCTCATATCTATCTATCATCTATCTATCTCATATCTATCTATCTACTATCTATCTATCTATCTCTCTATCTATCTATCTATCTATCTATCTATCTATCTATCTCTATCATCTATCTCATATCTATCTATTTATCTATCTCATATCTATCATCTATCACATATCACCTATCTATCTATCTTCTTTTATCTATCTACCCTATCTCATATCTATCTATTTACTATCTATCCCCAATCTATCTCATACTATCTAGCTCATATCTATCTATCTACCATATCTATCTATCTATCTCATATCTATCTTTTAACCTATCTATCTATCTATCTCATATCTATCTATCTATCTATCTATCTATCTATCTATCTATCTATCTATCTAGTTGCAAAGCACTCTCTTATGTCCATTTCAGGTTTGCAGAAGTCTTTATCAATGGGATAACTGACATAACAGCCAGGGAAATATCCATCCCATAATCGCTACTTTATGTCACATATTTCTAGATAATCTCCACAGTTCTTCTATAACCTGCTGAGTTAGGACGATGCTGGACTTTAGTAACTTAATCCGACAGAACAATCTGGCTTAGACAGTCATTGCTTCCAGCCCCGTGCAGAGATGATTGCGGTTTGGTGTATAGCAGTGTAATTAGAGCACTGAAGGGCGGTATTATGTGAACCTGCATGACACTGTTCACTGGTCTGGCTATAGTGTTATTATGATCTGACCCAGCGCCACCTTAGTGTTCATATGATCGCTGGTCCTGTCTGAGTTTTGTGGGTCACATCATAGACAGTGGCTGCCTCGCTGTCTTACCGGTGACCTCCCAGACACTGCGGCGCCATTATCAAGCTTCATCCATCCATTAAGCCCTTCTCTGTACAGCGTCACAATGTGCCAGGCACCTGGTCTGATTTTACCGTCACTTGTGATGACCGCAGACCCGGTACCACAATTATACCTGGAAAACAAAAGGTTAATGTGTAGATATAGAAAACTGATCGACCCACCGCTGTAATCTATAACCCCTTCCCGTTTCTATTTGCATTCATTTTTGTCCTCCCAACCTTCCAAGAACCATAACTTTCTTATTTTTCCATCTACATAGACATGTGAGGGCATATTTTTTGCGGGAAAAAATGTGATTTTAGTGGTGCCATTGGTTGTACCCAAAAAATACGCGGGGAAACCCCAAAAAAATTTGTGGGGGGGAAAATTGGGGGGAAAAAAAATGGAATAGCGACACGTACAGTATGAAGACCCTTTGTTTTTGGGGGAAAATTCCCCACTTTTTGGAAAAAATTTAAACATTTATTTTGTATTCCCCCAGGTCAGAAATGATTCCAGCTGTGATCGAGAACCAGAGGAGTTTGAAATGCGTAAGCGTTATATCAGTACTTTTACGTCTGCTAACTCCTTTTTTGTATAAATTTAATCAAAAAATCTAATTTTAAGTCTAAGCGCTGGATCACCCAAATATTTTTTTAAAAATTTTCCAGTAAATACTAAAATTTAAAAAGTTTCCATTTTTTTTTACATTTTAAAAAAAAAAAAACCAACTATGTTTTAATTTTGCTCTGCAGCACCATTTTCTGTGGCCAATCACTTTTTGGTTTTTCCACCTATGGACCTTTTTTTTAGGACCCCATGCCCCTTTTTCATCACTTTTTTTTTTTACTTTTTAAAAGGGGATGTGAAATGACCAAACAAACCCCCACAATTCGGGGTTTTAAAGGAAATTTTTTTTTTCTTTTTCCGGGTTTTTCAGCGTTCGGGAAAAATAATGAAAATTTTAATATTTTCAAAATTTTTTACGGATGCGGCGATACCAATATGTGTCATTTTTTTTAAAAAATTTTTAAATTTGAAAATAGAAAAAGGGGTTTAAGTTTTAAAAATTTTTAAAATTTTAAAATTTCTTTTTTTTTGGAAATCTTTTTTTTTATTTTTTTGTTACTTGAACATGTATTCTCCTTTAATTGATAAAATAGGGATTGAAATTTTATCCTTAAATAATAAATAAATAAAAATATATAAAATTTTAATATACACACACCCGGGCATTTGGGTAGCCCAAATTTCCAAACAGATTGTAGCTGTGAAACGACAAGTTCCAGCATGCCACAGCAGCACATGAGTTGAAAATAAGATGAAACCTTCTTAATGGGGGCACAGACAGCAAAACAAATGTAAAAACCCTTCCCTGCACTATCCAAAACTAAAAAATGAAAACCTTTTGTGCTGGAGCTACATTTAAACTTACTTACAAAATTTAAATCCAAAAACAAACCTACATCCCCATCCCCCTTCATAACCCGGGGACTTTCCTGTATATATAGCTCTTTCTCTCTATCTATTATCTATCAAACTATCATCTATCTATCTATCTATCTATCAAACTATCTATCTATCAAACTATTATCATCTATCTATATCTATATATAAAAAACATAACACTCACCGGCCCCTTTATTATACACCTGTCCAACGCTCGTTAACCTTAAATTTTTAAAACACCAATCAAAGGCGGGAACTCAGTGCATTAAGGGAAAGGGAGACATGGCAAGACAATCCCCCTGCATTCAAAAACCCAACAACAGTATGGGGAAAAAGGTGATTGAGTTTCCTTTGGAAAAGGGCAGGGTTTTTTGGTTTCCAAAGGGGTGGTCTTAGTATTTCAGAAAAAGGGTGATCTCCTGGGAAATTTCCGCACAACCATCCTAGGGGTTTTCAGAAAAATGGTCCCAAAAAGAAAAAAAAATCCAATAGCGGGAGTCCCGTGGGCGGAAATGCCTTGTTTTATGCCCGAGGTCAAAGGGGAATGGGCAGAAAATTTGGGTTTGAGCTGATAGAAAGGCAACGTGACCAAATAGGGCCCCCCCTTACAACCAAAGGGAGGCAAAGAGGGATCTCTGAACGCACAGTTAAAAGGGGCCCAAATTTTTGGGAGATGGGCTACAGCCCGCAGAAGACCACACCGGTGCCCACTTCCTTTCCCGCTAAGAACAGGAAACCCAAAGGGTCCAATTTGCCCAAGCTCATCGAAATTTGACATAGAAATTGGAAAAAAAAAATTTTCCTGGTCTGATGAAATCTCAATTTCTGCTGCGACTTTCCCGATGGTAGGGTCAGAAATTTTGGGCGTCAACAACATGAAAGGGATGGTTCCATCCTGCCTTTGTAAACAAGGTTTCAGGGGTGGTGGGGTGGTGTCAAGGTTTGGGGAAAAATTTTCTTGACTATCTAAAAAATTTTACAAAACCAAAAACCCCTATATATTTTCCACTACATACCTAAATTATTACAGCATACTATATTTCCAAAACCCCTCAGTGGATAAAAAAAAAAAAAAAAAAAAACCCCGAAAAAAGGGCGGCTCCCCCTTTAAAAGACAGATAATATTTACGTATTACAAAAATTTTTTAATCCAAACTATTCCTCGGGGTTTCCCCCCCCGCAATTTAGGGTTCATCAGGGGGTTTAAAGCTTCCCCTCCGCTGTGGAATAAGAATAAACCCATATCCCAAAGCTGTACAAACTATCTTGGAAAAAATATATTTACCTCTATGGATGAGGGTAAAGAGAGTGATACTTAGCTTTTTTGCTGCCAGGGTTAAACTAAGGAAAAATCCTTTTGCAGCTCCTTTTTGGTATGCTGGGACCCAGGGTAAAGGGGGTACAGAAATGATTCATTCCCGCTTTTTCCCTTAAATACCTTACATGACCCTTTCCGGATGTATAACAAACCCAAACCCCTACACTTCCGCATTGGTATGTATTGTTTTAAATCCCTATTGGGGGGGTTTTGTATAACATGTGCGAACCCCCCTCCCTTTATTAATTGGTTTTCCGAATGTTGTCTGCGAACCAAAAAAAGAACAAATGGCATGTTTTCTTTAGAGACTATTTGAAAAAAGAGATCAATTCACGTGTATCTAACTGACCGGGGGATCCTCGCAGATGGAAGGGATTACAGTCAATAAGAATTACTTTTGGGGTCCATAGAGTAGAAAGCCGTATAGTAAAAATCCCCATAAAATTGGCATTCAAGCAGTTGAATATTTTTTGTCAAAAAAATATAAAATTCCAGCTCACAATCCCTTTTGTCATTAGATTACTAGATTTCGTGTTAAGCCCATAATTTTTTGCTTTTGCAATAAGACCTTCCACCAGCTAGGGGCACCGAATGGGGAGCCCCTGCGCTCCCGTTATGCAAATTTTTTCCCTGGGCTGGTGGGGGGCCCCTTTTGGGTTTTCCCCCAACCAGGGGATGACAATGGCCCCCCCAGATTTTATTCGGGGGAGTACTTTATGAATCACATCCTCGGGAAAGGCACAAGGTGTCATTTTGAGGAGTTCTTGCCAGCCAATCAAAATAAAATGGATGCTTTTTCACATTTAAAATCAAGAGAATCGTTTACCTTTTAAATTCCTTTTTTATCAAAGTCTGAATGGAAAAACCCACACGATATTATAGGAAAACCCCACAGAACTAACACTTGTTCACTGGAAAGTTACCATCCACCCCCTTGGGGAGAGGAATACAAAGGGCCAATTCCTGAGATTTTTAAAAGAAACTGCTCCAAGTGGGGACTTTGGGAGACAGTCGGTATGTTGAGAGAGAGATTTCTGATCGAGATACCCCTCAAGAGTTTTGGATCAGCCTTAAGGCATGCACAAAAAAGATAGGAAAAATTTAAAAGGGGGTAAACCCCAGGAGATAAAGTAACAATAAAGCAGTGTAATCGCAATTTTTGAGATAGAAATCTAGAAGGGGGTCAAATATCCTAAAAAAAATATTGGGGAAAATACTAATTTTGGGAAGGGGACTTAAAAGGGAAAACCTTCCCCCAAACTCTTTAATCCCCTATCAAAAGGGGGAAAGATCTATTAAAGAAATGATCCCAGTCACTATAACCAATCCCCCCTCAAGGTATTTGGGTTAGAAAGGAAAAGGTATGTTCAAAATGGGGGCAGAGATTTGTACCTGCCCACAAACAACAAACTAAATCCTTCAAAAGTCCCCTAAAATGGAAAACATTTTTTATCCGTGATTTTCCCCAACTGTGGGACAGAGGAGTAGTTTAAAAGTGATTTTCCCCTGCCCACTGAATTATTTTGGAAAAACAAAGAGAATTTTAAAAAAGAAGGGTGGGAGAACTTGGGGGACTCGAAATAGAAGAACACCCCAGTAGCCCGACAGTTTGGGAAAATCAAAATGGAAATGGAATCTCTGGTTTTTTTTATTTAGAGGGTTTTAGACCCTCTCCCCGAGGGGGAAATGGGATAGACAAATTTTTTGTAAGGAGGCCCCTGGATCTTGTATGGGGAAAAGTTCATCCCAAAAGGGGCCCTTAAAGAGACTTTTTCAATTTTGGGGTTTTATTTAATAGATTGATTTGGGGCTGTTCATTTGCTCGCTTTTTTCCACTCTTCACGGGCCACTATGGGGCCTTTAAACTTTACCGTTTTTATGTATCATATTTTATTACATTTTTCTTATATTCATTGACTACTTAAGTTGATAATTTTAAGTCACTGAAACAATGAAAGTTTGTACCCCCAAATTAATTTCCCCGAATAACGCCCACGTTACACTTTTGCATTGAATAAGCCAAATTTAAGGAAAATTTTGAGAATTTTTTTAGGAAATGCTCCTTACAAAAATTAATCAAGGTGAATGGGAGCGCGCCCGCTGTTGGCTGTTTCACTTTAATTGGTAAATGTGTAATGGATATTGCGCAATTAAAACCCTTAGCATAGAGACGATTCAGGTTCCAGACATGCACATTGGTTTTTCCGGGGGCGGGCCCGGGAAATGACGTGTATTATCTTTCCCCGGACAGGTGCGGGGCAGTATGTAGGGTGCCGGGGATTGGGCCCCACCTTTTGGCCCTGCGCACTGTCGCTCCCCGGCTGCACTTGCCATGGATGGAGTGCTTTTCTTTTGGGGCATGCGCAAACGGGTCTAGTGTGCCCGGGCGCGAGCCTTGGACATGGGCAGTGTCGTTTTCGCCCAGTGAACCGGAAAGAAAAATTTTATTTTTTTTTTCCCCTCATTTGGGGGAGTACAAAATTCGAACGCCCGGTAAGTAATGGGAGGGGGATAGCGCCCAAAGTTAACAAAACCCGCAATAGGTATAAATAATCCCTACCAAGCGGAAGGTAGGGGTGATTTTTATACAATTTTAAGGGGCATGTAAGTATTTAAGGAACAAGATAATCATTGATCCCCCTTTTTCCTGGGTGCCAGCATACCCAAAGGGGTGCGAGGATTAATTTTGTATCCGGCAGCATCCAAGCTAAGTACACTCTCTTTTTCATCCTAAGGTGTATATTCGTCATGATAGATTTTACACGTTGTTATAGGGATTCTTATTTCACAGCGGAGAGCTTTAAATCCCCTGATGAACCCAAATTGGGTGGGGGGAAAGGTTGGGTAGCGGGGATTAAAGAATTGTAATAAAAGCACATAGTGATATTATCTGTCAAAAAGGGGGCCCGTCCTTTATCGGGGCGTTACTCCACTGAGGGAGGTTTATAGTATCTGTATCTCTGGATGTAGTGGAAAAATATATGGGGGTTTTGGATGTAAAATTTTAGATATTAGAAAAAGTTTTTTTAAAGGGATTATAATTTTGCTGTTTTGGGTTAAAATCCTTGTTCTATAAAATTTGTAGAAATTTCGAATATTTTTTTGGGAATCTTTTGGGGCCCCTTTGGTACAATTGAGATGTTGCAAACTTTGGAATCTAGCCACGAAAATTTGAGGCATTCTAAAGGGCAAAAAGGGGGTCCAACCGTTACTAAGCAGGGTGACCTAATAAAGGGGCCCGGTGAGGTGTAATATAAATATTATATATATAATATTTATTTATATATAATAAAATATATATTTTTATATATATATATATTTATATATAAAAAAACGAAAAAGGTCTACTAGTTTTGGTTTCTGTGACCCCTGTCTTTGGCAGGATGTAATAGGAGAAGTAACATGGCAGCTACAGAAGCCTTTATTAGTCTTCTAGCTGCCATGGCAATCACACAGCCCTGTTCCTCATTCATTTAGATGTTGCAATTGCTGCGGTGCCAGAAGGGTTAACCAGCAGGGATGGCAGCCATCTCCAATCCTGGCTGATAGCGGCAGGTTTTCGCTGTAAACATCAGCTGGCATTCGCCACAAATACAGCAGTCTCAGCAAGAGCCCATAGAGAGGTTCGAAACGCGTAGTCATGTATTGTTCTCTGTTTTTATATCATTTTTAAAAAGGAACCAAATAAAACTTGTACGTTTTAAAGAAATTCTTATAGAGTGCTGGAATCTAAACTGTTGTGTCTGGGGCGCACCAAGTGAGCTCACTCTATACTCCCTTAGGATGTACCCCTACAACCATTGTCGCTAATGGGTTAAGTGAATCCCCACCTTTTACCACCAGGTTGTTCCAAAATTCTGGGCTGATTAATTTCTTAATATATCTTTACAGCACTTAGAACTTCGTGTTCCTGATACACAGCTCCAAACCCCCTGATGTCTTCTGTAGGTGACTTACCGGAACTGGAGGGTCCTGCGAATAATGGCCAATGACATGAAATCTCCTCGACCATACTCGTTTTCACCGCAGTAGAGAAGCAAACCATCGTCACCATCCGCCTAAAGACCAATATGGACACGTGAGGTTCTGCCCCATAAACCCAGATCATCACATATAAATGTGTAAGCAGCTCCACAGGATTAGAGAAACATGGCTGCTTTCTTCCAAAAATAGCGCCACACCAGCCCACAGGCTACCTATTGGATTGCAGCTCA
Organism: Phyllomedusa bahiana; assembly: GCA_025379985.1. Classification (NCBI taxonomy): domain Eukaryota; kingdom Metazoa; phylum Chordata; class Amphibia; order Anura; family Hylidae; genus Phyllomedusa; species Phyllomedusa bahiana. Next base: position 16,321 of record JAODAL010046614.1, read on the forward strand.
GTCTCACTCACTGCAATGCAGCTGAGCAGCAATACCAGACACAACCAGGTGTGGCGCTGTTCCTGGAAGAAAATACCCATATTTTTATACTTCTGGAAAAGAATGACATAAGCAAGAAAATCTCTGTAGTTCTATAACAATAACAAGCTGGTATGTAGTAATTCACAATTCTGCAGGCTTCTGAGCTGAAATCTCCCAGCATCCATTGCTTGCTCATTTTCTGCTCAGAACTTCTTGTAGCTTAAACCTGTAAGAAGAACTAACTACCACCTCCATTATAGAAGCTATTAGGGGCTTGTTTGCTAATAAGCTTACTGACTGTTTCCAACTGAATGCAGATTGCAGCTCTGGAGTATAATACAATCTGTCAAACCTGCTGACTGTTTTCAACTGAATTCTGATTGCAGCTCTGGAGCATAATACAGTCTGGCAAATGTGTTGACTGTTTCCAACTGAATTCTGATTGCAGCTCTGGAATATAATACAGCCTGGCAAACTTGCTGACTGTTTCCAACTGAATTCTGATTGCAGCTCTGGAGTATAGTATAGTCTGTTAAACTTGCTGTTTTCAAGGGAATTATGATTGCAGCTCTGGAGTATAATATAGTCTGTCAAACTTACTGTTTTCAGGTGAATTATCATTGTGGCTCTGGAATATAATACTGTCTGGCAAACTTGCTGACTTTCTAACTGAATTATGATTGCAGCTCTGGAGTATAATACAGTCTGGGAAAATAAGGCAGTGGGTTAAGTTGAAGATTGTAGGTCCACTGTGTATAATATACTGTGTATAAGGATTGTGGTCCTAGGCACTGGGTACCGCTACCGATAAATGAAGTGTTTTTGTTAAAGGGAACCTGACAGTTTAAATAAGTATTCTGATCTGCCGGGACCGTGTTCTAGAGCAGGAAGAGCTGAGCAGATTGATATATAATACTATGGGAAAAGATTCAGTATAACTTGTATTTTATTCATTCTGATCTCAGTAAGAATCCAATAGGTGGCTCTAATCCATGATTAGCAGCTGAAGGCAGTCAATCATTGATTGAGACCGCCCACTGGACTCCTCAGCATAGAATGAACAGAGATTCCAATGAATAAATTACAAGTTCTACGGCATCTTTCCTCACGGAACTATACATCAATCTGCTCAGCTCCTCCTGCTCTATAACATGGTACATGGATTGGTTGCTATGAGCTCTGATTGGTTGTTATGGTCTCTGATTGGTTGCTACGGGCAACAAAAACAGTCTTACTGTTAGTTATGATAAATAAGACCCATTATCTATAACCCCCGGTGGCCATTTCCGAAGTGACACCCGATAAAGACTGACCTTAAATTCCACTGTGATTTGGAAGGTCTGGTATGAGTTCTTCAGTGGTTCAAATGTCATATAAGAGTGACCGTAAAACTGCGGATACTGAACGTTAATATCTGAAAGAGAACATCTGGTTATAGATTTACACAACCAGTCACAACTTATTCCACATGATGATGAATAGCAAAGATTTACTGGGAAGCCTACTTGCCAACTTCAGAAAATTGTCAGATTGGAGACAATTTTACAGGCCACACCTCTTTTTACAAGTCACACTCGTTTTACAGGTCACATCCCTTAAACAGACCACACCCATTTCATAGACCACACCCCATATTACAAGTCAACTTGTTTTACAGACCACACCCTATTTTTACAGGTCACAGTGGTTTGACAGACCACACCCCTTTGACAGACCACACCCTATTTTTACAGGTCACACCCCTTTGACACCTCTTTGACAGACCACACCCTATTTTACTGATCACAGTGGTTTTACAGACCACACCCCTTTTAGAGACCACACCCTATTTTACAGATCACACTGGTTTTACAGACCACACCTCTGACAGACTACACTCTATTTTACAGGTCACACCCCTTTGTCAGACCACACCCTATTTTACCGGTCACACCCCTTTTTCAGAACACAACCCTTTGACAGACTACACCCTTTTAACAGACCACACCCTATTTTACAGATCACACTGTTTTTACAGACCACACCCCTTTGACAGACCACACCCTATTTTACAGGTCATACTCCTTTGTCAGAACACACCTCAATGACAGACCACACCCCTTTCACAGACCACACCTTATTTTACAGGTCACACTGGTTTTACAGACCACACCCTATTTTACAGATCACACTGGTTTTACAGACCACACCCCTTTGACAGACCACACCCTATTTTACAGGTAATACTCCTTTGTCGGAACACACCGCAATGAAAGACCACACCCCTTTCACAGACCACACCTTATTTTACAGGTCACAATGGTTTTACAGACCACACCCTATTTTACAGGTCACACTGTTTTTACAGACCACACCCCTTTGACAGACCACAGCCTATTTTACAGGTCACTCTGATTTTACAGACCACACCCCTTTGACAGACCACACCCTATTTTACAGGTCACCCTGGTTTTACAGATCACACCCCATTGACAGACCACAGCCTATTTTACAGGTCACACTTGTTTTACAGACCACACCCCTTTGACAAACCACACCCTATTTTACAAGTCACACTGGTTTTACAGACCACATCCCTTTTTTTACAGACCACACCTTATTTTACATGTCACACCCATTTTGCAGACCACACCCCATATTACAGGTCAACTTGTTTTACCTACCACACCTCTTTTTCTGAGAGACGTTCTGAGAGAATTGGTTAGTGCGCTATAAAGTATCCTGCTCCTGTCCCCATCCTGTTTGAGGAGTTAGATATGTAGTCTAGAAACCACATGACTTCCTGTCTCGGTGACCACTAGTTGAGCACTGAAGTGGTCACAGGAAGTTGTAGACGCAATTGTATCTGGAAGCTTTGGTCGACATTTAAAAGTTCTCTATAGCAATTTCTTTGTTCTATCTGCTTCTAGGAAAGCTTTTTGTATCTAATCACGTGATCCATCCCATGTTTTGCTGTTGGTATATAAGGAAGTTCCGGGATCTGCTGCATTATGCTATGAATAAGGGCCTGAAACGCGTAAGCGACTGTTGTATGTCTTGTCTCAATTTTATCCTCCCACAATACAAAAAAAAGTATCTTTTTATGAGAAGAGCTGGGATTTTCTTCTACTTCTAGGAAAGCTTAAAGGGGTTTTGCCATAATGTAAAATCCCCAGCACTGACTGCTCGCCGGCCATGAGTGTGAATGAGGAGAGCGGGGCTTGCGGCAGTCCCCTCCTTTCACTTCTATGGGAGCTTACGAACATAGCCAAACACACACACACTCGGTTATGTTCAGAAGCTCCAACAGAAGTAAATGAGGAGGACGACCACAAGCACCGCCTTCCTTGGCTTGCAGCGAGCGGCCAGTACTGGGGATTTTACATTATTGTGAAACCCCTTAAAATACAAGAAAAATTTTCATCTTTTCGAAATTCCACAATAGAAGATGAAAAACCGTTTCTTTCCCGATTCCGGGAGATTTTAGCCCAACCTGGGAACACCCAGATCTGCCCAGGGGCCCTTGTTTTGTGAATGGGGTTTTACAAGCTCCACCCCTTTTAGGTCCCGAATTGCGGGAGTGTCTTGGAAGAAACAGGAGGGTTGGCACATATGGTTCATATGTCTAGCCTCCAAGTCAGGCATTAAAGGGGTTGTCTCACTACAGTGATTCCGTCCTGTTTTCTTGGTTTCATTTTGAATTCAGGGGGTGTTTACTGGCTTCCACTAGGCTGCAGTAGAAGACAGGTCTGTAACTATAGCAACCAGTGCTGGCAGCCTATCATGAGAGATTGAACAGGTCTGTAGCTATAGCAACCAGTGCTGGCAACCTATCATGAGAGATTAAACAGGTCTGTAGCTATAGCAACCAGTGCTGGCAGCCTATCAGGATAGATGAAACAGGTCTGTAGCTATAGCGACCTGCAGCCCATACAAGAGGGGATATCTCAGAATAGGTAGGACACTGTTAATGGACACATATTGCAAAGTGACTTGTTTTTGCAAGATCTTTAACATAAAAAGCAGCAATCCTTGTAGTGAGACAACCCCTTTAAGGAGAGCTGGGTGGTTACCTACTTGTCACCTCATCTCAGCAGTGATTACAGAACCAGTAAAATGGCCACCCAGTGGTGGGGAAAAGTTGGACGATTAGCTTGGTACAATTATGACTGAGCTCGTTTTGGAATATCTCCAGTTAATAGTGTTGGCTGCACAATTAATACCTATGATATAACCCCAGTAAGGTTCATCATTGATCCGGAAATGCAGCGGAAGCTACAAGGGAAGGTCATGTGTTTGCCCCATATGTACAATGTGCCCATGGGCGAGCCATTACCCGCTGCTGTGCCCACATCGATTTCATGATAAGTGCATTTTGCTATCTGCATTTCAGTAGATGACGATGAGCTACAAAACCAGACCCACCCGTGTCCTAAAATAAAGCAGCCGGGTCATAGGTGGGTGCATATGGTGCTGCTATGATTAAGGGTCACTAACCCGAAACGCGTCAGCATTTTTACAATGCCAAGTGTTTTTGCCATGCACTTTGTATAACTAAAGGAAGCATTTTTATATTTTCACAGGAGCTGCTGGGATCTTCTATAACAGAGGTCTGCAAACTGCGGCTCTCCAGCTGTTGTGAAACTACAACTCCCATCATGACCACTGATAGAGATTTTGTAAATGCATGATGGGAGTTGTAGTTTCCCAACAGCTGGAGGGCCGCAGTTTGGAGACCACTGTTCTATTACAAATTTCATGTGCATTGTATCCTCAGAATGCTTTCCGTGCAGCCCATCACAGTATGGACAAGGTGAGCTAGATCTCCCTGATTTTCATGTCACATATGGTGTCACACCTTCGGATCCTACTTTATAAACCCAAATGGAACGGGGTCCACTCTGATGAAGCCACTCGACCATGTACTGAATGGGTTGTCATTCATCTGGTGCATCTTCCTCTGGATAGAACAGCTGATTGGCACTGGGCATTAAAACTTGGCCATGCCTATGGACACCAGTGGGCCCTACAGCCCAAGAAAGGTCATCTTGGAGTCTCTTCCCTCTAGAGGAACATTCATACCCAGGCATAGTTATAGAGGGTGCTGAAATTATGGCCTGAGTGGGCCAAAAGCAGGGCCATCTTTTCCATTGGGCACACTAGGCAGTTGCTCGGGGGCCCCACAAGTATAGGGGCCCCAGGTGGTCTATGTATGTCCCAGGATTACAAGAAAAATACTCTGGATTCCCTGGTTGGCTTTGCTTATTTAACTGTTTGTGTGATTTTAGGATGTGCAAACAGTTAAAAAAAAACATGGTGGAGAAAGGAGCCAAAGACTCCCTGCCCTGCCAAATAGTCTTGTAGACAGCAGGCTGCCAGTGTCCAGACAATATGGGTGGCTAGAAGCATGGCCTAGTGTGATATCATGTATTTGAGCAGGGCCCACTGCAGTGCTATGCCCGGGGGCCCATAAGGCTGTTAAGACGGCTCTGGCCAAAAGGTCTATTTGTCCCAGGACTATAAATAAGAGGGAAATGTTCCTCATTAGGGAGAGGCACCATGTAGGTGTCTGGAGACTCACAAGCCATGAAAGCTCCACTAAAATGTAACTATTTTCAAATAAGCACAAGAGAAGAGAACTAGAACTCCAGTGCCAGCACCAATTATTGGATCTTGCATTACTCCAGGTCCCATCCGACTCACTAAGTCTTAAAATGTGACTAACAGATTAAAGCCAGACAGCTGTTTGGATGTGTTTGCCCTGATTAGTAAATAGCTGTCTAAAGCCTCTAACCCAGCCAACCCTTGCTCTGCACTGATGAGGGGCAAACACCCCAAAACAGCTGTCTGCAGATGGGTAACTGTCTCGGCTTTAGTGTCTTAGTCATGTTTCCAGGCTTAATGAGTAAGATGTGACTTTGAGTAATGCTACATCCAGTGGGTGGCGCTGGAGTTCTAGCTCTCCTGAGTTTATAGGAATATAAATAACGTGTCATACTCTGGGTCCTGTTTCAGATTTTGTAATGGAGATCAGGAACGTCAAATAACTAATACGTTGCTATATATTTACAGTCCAGTCCAGGGCAGTCAGCAATTCATTCCCGTCCCAGCAGGACTGGCATCAGGAATTTCGGGGCCCCATACAGCTAAAGTATCAGGGTGCCCCCACTCATTATCATTTCCTATCTTGTACCATATCTCACTGTTTGAAATTAATTAGGAACCCTATTGAGACCCATGAAATTAATTACGACCCTCACTGTGCTATCTGAAATAAATTACGACCCCCACTGAGACTCATAAGATTATGCCCCACACTGTTCCCCCTGAAATGAATTGTGACCCACATTGTGCCCCCTGAAATTTGGTAAGAACCCTTCTGAGACCCATGATATAAATTTCATGTGCTCCACTTTGCTCCCTGAAATAAATGATGACCCTATTGAAACCCATAAAATTAAAACCCAGATTGTGCCCCTTGAAATTACTTATGACCCACACTGTGGCCCCTGAAATTTACTATGATGCACACTGTGCCCCCTGAACCTTATTATGACCCAAACAATGTCCCCGGAAATTAACTGTGACCCTCACTGGGCTCCTTGAAATTAAAGAGGAACCCCACTGTACCCCCTGAAATTAATTATAACCCCCACTGGGACCCATGAAATAAATCATGACCCCCAACTGTGCTTCCTGAATTAATTTGGAACCCCACTGTGCTCCCTGAAATAAATTATAACCCCTACTGAGACCCATGAGATTATGCCCCACACTGTTCCCCCTGAAATTATGCCCCACATTGTGCCCCCTGAAATTTGTTATGAACCCTTCTGAGACCCATGACATAAATGTCATGTGCTCACTGAAATAAATTGTAACCCCACTGAAACCCAGACTGTGCCCCTTGAAATTACTTATGACCCACACTGTGGCCCCTGAAATTTACTATGATGCACACTGTGCCCCCCTGAACTTTATTATGACCCACACTATGTTCCCTGAAATTTCTTAGGATCCAAACTGTGCTCCTTGAAATAAATCATAACCGCCAACTGTGCCTCCTGAGTTAATTATGAACCCCACTGTGCTCCCTGAAATTAATTTGACTCCCACGGAGCAGATGAATGCATCCTTGAGAGGCAGATGGGGAGGCATCGGCCCCTTATTTAAAATTTGATTCAGGCCCTTGACAGCAGTACTGGAAGTAAAGCCCTGATGGTGGCACTGTGTCCCTTCTGATGCCACCTCAACCTTCATATGGTGCCCAAATAACAGCGCCATACAATGTCTACAACAGACTAACAGACTAACAGACTAACAACAGACAAACACAGCAAACTGTCAGCAGCGCTCTACAAGCACTAAAAACAGTCAAAGGGAATATAGGAACTTTTTCAAAAAGCATTTCAGCTACTTTAGAGACATGAAGAGATTCTTCAGTCTTCATGTATCTAAAGTAGCTGAAATGCTTTTTGAAAAAGTTCCTATATTCCCTTTGACTGTTTTTAGTGCTTGTAGAGCGCTACTGACAGTTTGCTGTGTTTGCATTGCTTTTTGTTGCCACACCAGCGTGCAACTATATACTCATTTATAACAAAATTGCCTTGGATGTGCTGATCTTATTTTGCTTTTTATACAATACCCACGCACTTGCCCAAACACCTATCACAAGCCGGTAATGTCCGAGGATGCTAAGATGTCCGCCTGCCTCCATAGTGTCCCTTCTTTTCCTTTTTGGGCCACTCCGTTGGGGCGGCCTGTGCTACAGTGTAGTCTTTGCTGCAAACATGAAAACATGCTGCTCCTTGTCAAGGGCCAATTCACACTTCAGATATGCAACCTTCCACTTGGCCACTTCAGGCTATTCCTGAGTTTATAAGGGTATGTTCACATGGCTTATTTTGCCGCGTATTTTGGCTTGCATTTTGCTGCGTATTGCGCATTATACGCGCCGAAATGCGCGCCGCAATTATGGTAATCCATAGCTCTCATAGAGAGCCATGGATTACGCGACGTCTCCCTGCACGTACGATCGTATTGTACGCATGGGGGGAGAATTGACATGTCAATTGTTTGCGGCGCTTACGTGCCGCTGATGATGCTTGTCAATGGGGCCAGCCAGGTGCCCCCCCTCCGCTTTGGAATTCCAAAACACAGGGCGTATTGCGGCGCGTACTATACTCGCCCTAATACGCCGTGTGAACATACCCTAAGCGCCGCCAACAATTGACATGTCAATTCTCCCCTGTGCGTATTGTACGTGTGGGGAGACGATGCGTAGTTCAGAGCTATGAATTACCGTAATTATGGAGCGTATTTCGCGGCCTATAAATAGCAAGACGCAGCGAAATGCACGCTGAAATACGAGTCAAAATAATCCGTTTGAACATTCCCTACCAGCTGACTTCTTTCAAGGGAAGACATTTATCCTGCAGCAGCCATCTATATACGACATGGACAGCTCGCTTACTGAGTGCTTCTCCATTCTGGATGACAGAGTGGCCCTGAGCAGTGGTTACCAGCCCCCACCCACCCTCCCCCCCGACATACAAATGCCTTTATTGGGCATCAAGATGAGGGTTTTCTTCATGATACAACCTCTTTACTGGTAGCTTTTATCTAAGTTCCCACAATGCACTGCTCTCTGGTAGCGGTAAACCAGCAGAATTTAGCTTTATGCAAAACAGGAGAAAAAACCACCTTGTAAAACCAAGTCTCAATAATAAAGTAGCGCTAAGAACCTGCAAAGCTATTGAACATCTGAAGACCTCGGAACCAAAGAGATCCATACCGTGTTCACATGTCTCCCCGCCCTTCCCGAGGGTGCAGTGGCATTGTGAGCCCCCACGGTCATAATCGTTCAGACAGAAGCTATCGGCTGGGCACACGGTTTCCTCACACGTCAGATCAAAGAGTCTAGGAGGAGAAACCTTCTTCCTGGCCGGCCTTGTGGTGGTGGCTCTCGCGGTGGTGGTGGCTCTCGCGGTGGTGGTGGTGGCAGTAGTTGGAGGACTTGTTGTTGGCTTTGAAGTAGGGTCTGCAGTGGTCGTTCTTAAAGGGACTATCTTTGTGTAGGTCCCTGGTGTCATCTTTGTTTCTATCAAAAACTTCTTGTTACCTCCTCTGAGGCGAGAAAGTGGTCGGACCTGTGGAGACATTAACGAAAGAGTAAGAAACCCAGCAAATAGTAAAAATAAAAAGGGAGTGCGTCAAAAGTCAGGAGACGCTCAAGAGGATTGATGGCTTATGCTTTACCATATCTTTCAGTGATCCGGCTCCTATACCTATACTCATGACTGCCATCATCATAAGTGACGATCCAAGCATGAGAAGACCAGGGGAAGGTTGTCACCATAAAACTTGACTGATACCCCTTCTTTTCTTGTTTCTGGCTTAGGATATGTTCTTCAAAGATCACTCACTGTTTAGAGCAGCGGTTCTCAACCTGTGGGTCGCGACCCCGGCGGGGGTCAAACGACCAAAACACAGGGGTCGCCGGCCGGCCGGAGAGCTGCGGGGGGCGCCGTCAGGACAGAGAGCTGGGTGCTGCGGACTTGCGGAGGAGCGCTGTGGGCGCCGCACTATGCAAGCAGCTGCAGGGAGGAGGCGCAGCGGCGGCGCCATTTGAACTACTGAGGGGAGGGGGAGCAGTGGGCGCCGTTACTCGCAGCATTGGTGGCTCAGTGAGCCGCTCCTGTGAGCGGCGCTGCGGCGAGGACGGACGTATGTCCCGCCGTTCTTGTGGGCGGTGCGTGCATCACGTGCTCACACTATGTATCCAAGCATCAGGAACAGGGCTGGGCTGTTCCTGGCTGCAAGGTAATTTAGTGTTAAACACACACACACATCCACTGCATCATGTAATGTCTGTATGTAGTACAAGTAATATGCATAGTTGCCAACTTTTGAAAATGAAAAAGCAGGAGATATTAGTGGGCGGTGCGCATAGCGCGCTGTGGAAAAAATTTGCATGGCCACGCCCATCTTGACGGAATGTCCACACCCTTCAAAAGCCAACCTACTCACCTAAAAGCATAACGGCTTGGAAGAAAGCCATTTAGATGCCCTTATAGCCAGGTAGTAGCCCCCCATAACCAGGTAGTGCCCCTTACAGGCAGGTAGATGCCCTCTCTGTACCAGGTAGAGCCAAATTTTTTAAGCCAGGTAGATGCCCCCCTTTGTTTTGCCAGGTAGATGCCCCCCAAATTGTTAGCCAGGTAGTCCCCCCCTTTTTTAGCCAGTAGTGCCCCCATCGTTAGCCAGGTAGTCCCCCCCATCCCCCATTGTTAGCCAGTAGTGCCTCCATTGTTGCCAGGTAGACCCCCCATTGTAGCCAGGTAGTGCCCCTTTGTGCCAGGTAAACCCCCCCCTAGTAGCCAGGTAGTGCCCCATTGTTTGCCAGGTAGTGCCCCCATTGTACCCCAGGTAGTCCCCCCCCATTGTAGCCAGGTAGTGCCCCCATTGTTAGCCAGGTAGTGCCCCCTTGTTGCCGGGTATTACCCCCTTGTAGCAGGTAGACCCCCATTTTTAGATAGGTAGACCCCCCATTGTAGCTAGGTAGAACCCCCCATTGTAGCCAGGTAGTGCCCCATTGTTAGCCAGGTAGTGCCCCCATTGTAGCCAGGTAGGCCCCCTCTGTTCCCAGGTATTGCCCCATTGTTAGCGGGCAGACCCCCCATTGAAACCAGACAGTGCCCCCCTAAACAAAAAAACTAAAATAATAAAATCCACTTACCTGACCAGGCTCCTGCAGAGGGGCCCGCTCCAGCCGATCCCTCACGTCACAGGGGAAGTGAGTGCAGCGCGTGTCACTTCCTCTGTGACGCGACATGTGTGTACGGCGCACAGCGGGCCGGACTACAGGGGGAGGAGCAGGAGGGAGCGATCCCTCCTGCCTCCTCCCTGCTAAACGAGACCGGGCGGGTGAGCGGACCCTGCGCCCGCTTCATCCGCCCGTGGGAACGGACCGGCGGCGCCGGAGTAGCGCACCAGGGCGGGGGGGGGACCCCAAATAGCGGAATCCCCCCGCCAAAAACGGGAGAGTTGGCATGTATGTTATTAACCTGTTACTTGTACCACACACAGCCATTACATGATATACACAGGGGGGGCTGTGAGTGGCACATGAGGCGTCACATATGTGACGCCTCATGTGCCACTCACAGCCTCTCCCCTCTCCCCCCCCCGTGAAGGTATTCTATGTAAGGCTTTTGAGTGGTACCTTTAATATGTAAGTGAAATGTAGAGGTACCGCCAGAGGCGTCACATTATGTAACCCCCCATGTAGCAAATTACAGTTTTGAAGTAGCCATCAAAATTATTTTTTGGTTTGGGGTCACCGCAACATGAGGAACCGTATTGCGGGGTCACGGCATTCGAAAGGTTGAGAACCGCTGGTTTAGAGGATTGAGACTCGCTTTGAATCTGTCAATGATGTCTTAGTATTAGTCCCTTAATGCACATGTCTTCTTCTCTGCACGGTGCCTGGCACTTCCACCATTATCTGATACCTCACTTCCAGAATGCAGGTTTGCACCCCATTAGTAGCGATCAGTGCCATGCGCCATGCAGGTGAGTGAAATTATGCTTGAAAAATGTGTTATCAATTGTCCATTTACTCTCTTATTTAAGTGCAAAATGTTCAGTCCTTTGCTATGACTTATAAGCTCGAAACGCGTCAGCAGCCGATACCTCACTTCCGGAACGTAGGTTTGCACCCCATTAGTAGCGATCAGTGCCACGCGCCATGCAGGTGAGTGTCATTATGCTTGAAAAATTCATTATCAATTTACTCTCTTATTTAAGTGCATAATGTTCAGTCCTTTGCTATGACTTATAAGCTCGAAATGCGTCAGCAGCCGATACCTCACGCCTGGAACGCAGGTTTGCGCCCCATTAGTTGCGATCAGTGCCATGCGCCATGCAGGTGAGTGTAATTATGTTTGAAAAATTTGTTATCAATTGTCTGTTTAATCTCTTATTTAATTGCATAATGTCCAGTCCTTTGCTATGACTTATAAGCTCGAAACGCGTCAGAAGGACTTGTCTCATGTTCTATCTATCATGTTTTAGCTAAATTTTATCTAAGGTATCCAATAAAGGTTGTGATTTTACTACATGTGTATGGATGTAAGGCTGACTACCAAGGATTTTTGTCTTTTCCCTAGTCTGTGCTTCTTGGGGTGAGGTATGTGCACCGCGATCCCGGCACTTGTTATATGGATGACAGGGTCAGCTGGCTGCACAATCTTTCTTTTTGTTACTTAGGATATTTCACAGTGTGTATAATTTTTCTGAGTTTTTTTTTTAATAAGACCAGGGCGGTTTCTGCGAGCAGGCGGGATGGGCAAGCACTGGCCTTATGAGGTCGGTGCCGGGACAATCAGGGCGCATACTCATACCGATCACCTGTTGACTTTATAAGTCAGTCGGCATCTAACTCTGGCCATGCACAATTAGTGCACAGCTGGTGGAAGGGAGAGCTGGCTGTCAGTGGCAACTGGGCTCTCCAGGGAGAAGGCAGGGATGGCTTGTTACTGTCCCTGTCTTCTCAATCATTGCATATATAGCACTCAGTGAGGGCTGGATATACAGATAGGCAGGTAGCCTTCTCAGCCCTGGTGGTCATGTGATTACTGGGGCTTGGTGACTGCTGATCTAGGACCCTGGTCAGCTCTGCAGTCAGTACTGAGTGTCGATTTCCTCTGTAACCGGGGCCCCAGATACAGGAGAAAACAGAAAAATAAAGTTACCTCAATATACAATGGCCTCAGGATACAATATTTTCAACATACAATGGTCTCTCCATGTTGAGTATGGTTTCAAGATTTAATGTCCCAGTCACTAATCCAGCCGATTATCATGAAAATTTACCCCTTTTGTAAAACAAGGCGCAGTAGTGTCTAGAAACTGTCAAAAACAATATTTCGCACCAGTCTTTGGTGCAAATTGCACAAGAACTAAGGCTCAATTACCATAATTAATGTGCCCCAATGTGTCAACAAAATTGGCCAAAAAATGTAAAAAATTTTTAACGTTGGATATGGAAGATAATAAATAATACTTGGTGATGGCAGCTCATGAAACCTTTGCACGGGGGCCACCAAGTTGTTTCGGTGGCTTTACCTAACACTATGGGCATATATATATATCAAGGCAGCTGTGGCAGAATTCTGGCACAATTTGCGCCCAAAAATAATGGCATACATGCTTTACACCACATGTGTGATGTTTTAAAAGTGTGGGGCTTTAGAGTCTTAGACAGTTTCTAGGCACTTCTGCGCCTCGTTCAATTAAGGGGCATAGTGATACAGGGTATGGCTTAATGTGTGCCCAAAAAAAAAATGCGCCTAAATTTTTGGTGCAGGTGGTATAAAGTAAGACAATGTATAAAAGGTGTAAAGTGAGACCAGACAATTCGAGCATGCACCCGATTTATCAACACTATGATACCTCAGTGTGAGACCGTCAGATCTAAGTTTTCATGGTCTAAGAGTTGCAGTATTGATAAATGTTCCCCTATGTTTTTGGCAAAATTTGGTGGAGAGCAGGTCACTTCCCCCTATGCTAGGGAAAAAATTCCCTTTAGGTCAACTAAGACAACAAAAGTTTAAAAACTTCGTTGGGTACACCCCCGCCTTCAGAGTCCCCGGGAAAGTTAAAGGGGTGAACTGGAGTCTTCCATTACTACAGAACATACATCTTATCCACTATAACTCAACATTACAAAAGTGGCCCAGTAGCATCTCTAAATTTCTCCAAAAGTCCTAAGACAACCTTAAATTTCAGAAAGGAAAATGATACTCCAGCCAACTAAAGTAATGAGTAGTGGGGGAGGGGGGGGGGCTTGTGTTTTAGGCTATGTCCAGTACATTGCCACCATCTTGAAAATTGGATCAAGGGCAAAATTTTTTCTCATGGGGGAAAAGGTCAGTCAAATCAAAGCCCGAATTGTCTCAGAAAAGATTAACCAAACTTATTTTAGCGGTTGCCCCCCTCCTGGGGCCCGGCCACCCGGCCGCCCCCCTGCGCCTGCCGGGTTTGGGGCCAACGCTGGGCCCGGGACGGCAGGGGGTACGCTCCGCCGGGGCTCACCTGGCCCTTTTTCCTTTTCCCCCTCCTCGTGGCCAAACGTGGGGCCCCCCCTAGCGCGGCGCGATTCTTGTAAATTTTTAAAAGGGGCCGGTTTTTAATTGGGCATTTTTAAGGTCCCCTCCCCAATCATTCCTTGCTGGGTTTTTTGTTTCGGCCTTAGAAAAAGCTTCCCAGTGTATATTTTTCCCTTCCCCCTTCCCGACCCCTTGTACGTTTTTCGACCCCGAAAACCCCTGCCCCTCCTCCCCACCTCCTGCCCCGTCCAGACCCCGAACCATTGCCGCCCTGCCCGACCTCAGCGCCCCGACTACGGGTTTTCTTTTTTT
>JAODAL010046615.1:0-30742 GCA_025379985.1 Phyllomedusa bahiana
CCGAGCCGCCGTAGCCTGGGACCCAGCCCCAGACAACGCATCCGCCGACCCTGCCACCGCAGATAATGCAGGGCCCCAAGCCCCCACGGGAGTGCGTGTGCCCCCGCTCTCCTGAACCCAACGCCCCAGCAACTCCTGCAGCCCGGCCGCCAACCCGTGCCAGCTCGCCGCCTCGCCCCCCAGGCTGCCCTGCGACGAGGTACCCGGGACCTGACTAGTCGCTGCGCCCTGTGACATAAAGATAGGAGGAAACGGACATGACATAGAAGTATACTCACCCGGCTGCACGGGTGCTGTGGGCCCGCCAGCTGCCACCAAGGATCCCGGACGCTGATCACCGGAAACAGGACTGCCACTGGCCGGCAGAAGACTGGATACGGACGAGGATCTGGAGTGCGAACGCCCCTGCAGAGTCACAAAGGCCTCTTGCGAGAACTGAGGGGACCTCTCACCCGCCGAAGTAGCATTTGTGTTCAGCTCGCCAGGGCCAGCCACCAACTGACCCACGCCCGCTCCCAGCTCCATGATCCTCAACCACGCTTTGACGATCCTGGCCACGCCCCTGGGCCGGTACATCACCTGGGCGACCCGCCGCTGCCGGAATATCCACTGCACCGGGAGGCGCAGCAGGCAATGCCACTACCGCGGAGCGGAGCCTGCCGTAGAGTCAGGGCGCGGCCGGCGCTTCAGCTCCACGCAGGGCTTCCTGTACCTGCTCCTGGAGCCACTCACTGCCCCTGGACCCAGCTGCAGCCCGCCGCGAATCCGGAAGCTCCTCCACTGCGGCCATGATGCTGTGGCCACTGGTCTGTCAGATTTCACCTCCTGGGCGCGGCTGCTTCCTGTGGACGTGCGGGAGGCTTAAAAAGCCGCCCCCCGCACAAGCCCCGTCCCCGCCGCCGCGTCACGCCGCATCACGCCGCGTCATCCCCGAGGATGACAAAAACACCCCCCCTGCGCTGAGCCCCGCCCCGCCGGGCGCGTCACGATGGGTCATGCGAGGGGGGGGGCTCCTCTCCCTACGCTCGCTCTGGTTCCAGCCCCCGTCTGGATAGGATTACTGTACATACACAGCTCAGCAGACAGTATCACACAGGATAGGATTAGATACACAGCTCAGCAGACGGTATCACACAGGATAGGATTAGATACACAGCTCAGCAGACGGTATCACACAGGAGAGGATTAGATACACGGCTCAGCAGACGGTATCACACAGGATAGGATTAGATACACAGCTCAGCAGACGGTATCACACAGGATAGGATTAGATACACAGCTCAGCAGACGGTATCACACAGGAGAGGATTAGATACACGGCTCAGCAGACGGTATCACACAGGATAGGATTAGATACACAGCTCAGCAGACGGTATCACACAGGATAGGATTAGATACACAGCTCAATAGACGGTATCACACAGGATAGGATTAGATCACCATGCTCAGCAGATAGTATCACACTGGATAGGATTAGATACACAGCTCAGCAGACGGTATCACACAGGATAGGATTAGATACACAGCTCAGCAGACGGTATCACACAGGATAGGATTAGATACACAGCTCTCTAGACGGTATCACACAGGAGAGGATTAGATACACGGCTCAGCAGACGTTATCACACAGCATAGGATTAGATACACAGCTCAGCAGACGGTATCACACAGCATAGGATTAGATACACGGCTCAGCAGACAGTATCACACAGGATAGGATTAGATACACAGCTCAGCAGACGGTATCACACAGGATAGGATTAGATATACGGCTCAGCAGACAGTATCACACAGGATAGGATTAGATACACAGCTCACCAGACAGTATCACACAGGATAGGATTAGATACACAGCTCAGTATCACAGTATCACACAGGATAGGATTAGATACACGGCTCAGCAGGCGGTATCACACAGGACTGGCTTAGATACACTGGATGGGCAACTGACTGCAATGTGATATAATCCCGGAGCATGTGTCGGGTTCAGGGGCGTAACTAGAGAAGTTAGGGCCCCAAAGCAAACTTTTGGATGGTCCCCCCCCCCCCTCCTGACCACGACCATATACCAGGACATGCAGTTAGATAATGTAGATAATACAAGGGGCAAAGACCGCACCATACATCACACCATCAAACAGCTACCAAACTGCTACCAAACTATACCAAAACCAACATTACCAATAACGCTATTACATAGGAACCTGATTATACCGCCAGAACATGACCACAAATTACCACCACATAGTGACTGAATAATAACCCTACACTATTACTGATCAGTACACAAAGACCAATACTGTCTAATAATAATAATATATAATAATATAGTGACCATATAGTGGTAGACACCAGTGTACACAGGCTCTGCAGACTGTATATAACCACCATACAGTGACCATATAGTGGTAGACACCAGTGTACACAGACTATGCAGACTGTATATTACATCCATACAGTGACCATAAAGTGGTATATACTAGTGTACACAGGCTCTGCAGACTGTATATAACCACCATACAGTGACCATATAGTGGTAGACACCAGTGTACACAGGCTCTGCAGACTGTATATTACATCCATGCAGTGACCATATAGTGGTAGTTACCAGTGTACACAGGTTCTGCAGACTGTATATTACCCCCATACAGTGACCATATAGTGGTAGGCACCAGTGTACACATGCTCTGCAGACTGTGTATTACCTCAATACAGTGACCATATAGTGGGAGACACCAGTGTACACAGGCTCTGCAGACTGTATATTACCTCCATACAGTGACCATATGGTGGGAGACACCAGTATACACAGGCTCTGCAGACGGTATATTACCTCAATACAGAGACCATATAGTGGTAGACACCAGTGTACACAGGCTCTGCAGATTGTATATTACCTCCATACAGTGACCAGATAGGGGTCGACACCAGTGTACACAGGCTCTGCAGACTGTATATTACCTCCATACAGTGACCATATAGTGGAAGACACCAGTGTACACAGGCTCTGCAGACTGTATATTACCTCCATACAGTGACCATATAGTGGCAGACACCAGTGTACACAGGCTCTGCAAACTGTGTATTACCTCCATACAGTGACCATATAGTGGGAGACACCAGTGTACACAGGCTCTGCAGACTGTATATTACCTCAATACAGTGACCATATCGTGGCAGACACCAGTCTACACAGGCTCAGCAGTCTGTTTATTACCTCCCTCCAGTGACCATATAGTGGTAGACACCAGTGTACACAGGCTCTGCAGATTGTATATTACCTCCATACAGTGACCAGATAGGGGTCGACACCAGTGTACACAGGCTCTGCAGACTGTATATTACCTCAATACAATGACCATATAGTGGTAGGCACCAGTGTACACAGGCTCTGCAGACTGTATATTACCTCTATACAGTGACCATATAGTGATAGACACCAGTGTACACAGGCTCTGCAGACTGTATATTACCTCTATACAGTGACCATATAGTGATAGACACCAGTGTACACAGGCTCTGCAGACTGTATATTACCTCCATACAGTGACCATATAGTGGTAGACACCAGTGTACACAGGCTCTGCAGACTGTATATTACCTCCATACAGTGACCATATAGTGGTAGACACCAGTGTACACAGGTTCTGCAGACTGTATATTACCTCCATACAGTGACCATATAGTGATATTGGTGTACACAGGCTGGTGTATGGGGTGATAGGTAGGGGTTGTATATTTTGGTAGCACTGGGATGCATAACACATGTTGGGGGAAGAGTGGAAGGGATGAGTACAGAGCACAGTTCATAATCTCTTTGGGGGGAGGGAGGGTAGGAGACCATCCTTCAGGTAATTCTGATGCAGCTGTGATCTATACCCCCCAAAATTATATTTTGCAGCTTGAACTCTGTATCCAACACCCCCAGAAGATGAGCCACAGCCATGTTCTTCAGGGATTGCAGGGGATGAAGTTTTACGCTGTGATGTTTGTATATTGTTTCTATTTGTATGCAGGTTTCTCCATTGGACTATGATGGAGTTATTGGACTCCATTGGACCAGCGTTGGATCCATTTCATTATTAAAATGTTCAATGAGGGCTGGTGTCGGGGACTGTTCATTTAAATGATGTTTTTGTGTTTTTTTTTTTACCATTTAATTCTAGTGTTAGTAATAAACTCTGACAGTCTAACATGAGGGTTGAGAAGTGTAATCCAGCAGTGATTTCTTTCACACCAAGGCTGATGCTGATCCCATGTCACTTTTACCGCAATCTCCAGTGCACCAGGGTTTCTGGGAAAAGCCACGTTACCCTCAGAAGTGGACCCTCTAATGTGATAATACACTTCTGAGTGGCTGTGGGTTGGTATTTTTAGGGTAGGAAGGAACCAATATCAATGGACCTGTCCATCCTGATAGTATCAGTGTGCAGCTGCTGGTTTTACCTTGGCTAGTTAGTAAAAAATTAGGGGAATCACACTTTTTTTTTTTTTTTTACAAATTATTTACTTATTGATTACAGTGGATGCCTAGTTTTTGATGACCAATAAATAAATACAAGAATAAAATGAAATAGACTACCTCCCCCCGTCATTTTTAATAGACAGTTATGTTAAATCTAGCATCTTCAGAATAATACTATCAGGATGGGAAGGTCCATACATACTAGGCCCCTCTCAGCCCAAAAATATCAGCCTACAGCTGCCTCAAACGCATACTGTCATTTTAGAGGGTCCACTTCTGATGTGTACCCGACTTTTTGAAGTACCTCTAGTGCATTGGGTAATGGGGTAATAGTGAGAGGGAATGAGTGTTAACCTTAAGGTTAAAAAAAACACACTTTAAACCCCTGCTCCCTAATCCTAACCGCCTCCTTCACCCCCCACTTTAAAACCCTTCTCCCCCACTCTAACCCCCTTCCTTGCCCCAACTTTAAACCCCTACTTTCCAACTTCAACCCCCTCCCTAAAGCCAAATTTAAATCCCTCCCCCTGGACTCTAAACCCCCCCCCCCCCCACTCTTACATCCTTTCTCACTCCTGCTTTAACCCTTCCTCCCCACTTCTCTAAACCCACCTCCCCCACTCAAGCCCCCCTCCCATACTCCCACTTTCCCCTTCTAACCACCCTCCTTTACCCTCACTCTAAACTTCCCCTCCCACCACTCCAGCCCTACTCTTTTACCCTACTTTAAACCCCTCTTGCACCACTCAAATCCCCCTCCTTTATCCCAACTTTAAACCCTTTCTCCCGCACTCTAACCTCAGGAAATATACATACCAGTTTTGCAGAGCGGCCGGCAGTCTGCAGAGCAGTCAGTGCAGTGCTGAGGAGAGGGAGCGGAGCTACGTGGCTCTGCTCTCTCTTCCCAGTAATGCACTGGGGCCACTGATCTGACAGCATCTGGCTGCTCCATTCACCACTATAGCCATTGCCACCAGTGACAGAAGCAGCCACGAGTCCCCTCCAACTGTGGTGGGGATGGAGATAGTTGGGGTTAAAAAAAAAAACTTAAAAAGTTTCCTACTGCCACCTTCCACTCAGCACTTAGTGGCATCAGGCAGCCTAACATGGCTGCGGGAGGTTTGCCAGTTCTCCTAGGTGTGTGGGAGGTCTCCCCTATTTATAGGAGTCTTCCGGACGATCTGGGAGAGTTTGCAAGTTGGAGACACCGTAACTGGAATCTCAGCCACAGTTAACGCAACCAGAACAACTTAGAACTTCTCTGCCTCCCCATCGTCTTCCTCATGATGCGATCACCATCGTATTGCCCCTACTGCCTCCTGTCAGAGGTCAGTGTAATAGGAGAGTTATAACTACTCAATGCTTTGCTTTACAATAGTATTGCAGAATAGTGTACAAGTGATGAACTAAATTTACAAGTTAAAGAATGTATATAAAAAGTAAAAAAAAATAAAAAAAATGCATTTTTAAATAAAAAGAAAAATAAAAAAAATATCTTTTACGAGATAATCTTATATAGGCCACACAGTGAATGCCATTTTTTTTCCTCAGGTGGGGGAGGAGGAAAGTTCACTTTGCTTCTCCAAAATTAGAAAAAAAAAATCATCAAAAAGTCACAGGTATCCAAAAATGCTGCCACTGAAAAATCAGTGGGTCCTCACACAAGTCCGGAGACAGGAAAATTTAAAAAAAGTAATGAGTGCATATAGTATATACAGTATATACAGTACATGTGTCCCCCCATTGGTAGCTACTAGCAGAATATAGTCCTTTGCGCACAGGATTTGAAGGTCGTCTATCAGATAAAACTTCTGTTCTGATCTTATTAATATTTAGTGTGAAATAAAGGGGTTTTCCTATCTTAAATATTGAAAGAAAATCCGCAGAATAAGCCTGAAATATTTCATTAATCGGGAGAAGGGAGTCCTATGGCAATTTAAGCCAATTGCTCTCGCATAGGAGTTGTAGTATCCTATGCTATCTGATGTCTCCTCGCAGAGTCATACAGCGCTACAGTCTACATCGTGTCATGTTATTGAGTTCATTCCCGCCACCCTATGTCCTCTATCACTCCATCCCTCATGCATAAGTGCAGCCATTGTGATGCCCCCATCCATTTGCAGCAGTAAAGTTCCCAAGCCGCTTCCCGATGCGCAGTATTAATGGTGCTTCCTTCTTCCTGAGGGTCACTGCGTACACGAGGTCCTATCTGTCAGGGCAATGCGCTCATGACATGATATAGGGGTGCACTGAAATCCGGCCAATGAACACAGTCATCACCATAGTAATCATTGTTCGGGCCATGTTTTAAGGAGTTGCTCGTTTATAGACATTAACAAACTCCTGACATCATAGGGAACAGACCTCTGCTCTGGGGTCCTATCTATTGGCTAAGGGTAGAAAGTTGGGGTAAAGAGGGACTCAGCTCAACCGTGTATGTACTATGTAGGATAGTCTCCAAAAAAATGGGAATCTCGCAAGAGAACAGAGAGAGTGACTATTGATCACTATATTTACTATTTTGCCAAAGGCAAACTTAAACTCTATCAGTTCTCAATCTATAAAACAATAAAACGTAACTTTTATTATGTATAACACTTAACCTCTATACACACTATTTAAAAACCTGATTTCTAACCTCTCAATTTATCCCTTTCTACTTCTGAAGGAATAACTCCTTTTCTATTATCAAGTCTGGTGGAACCCCAGAGGTCACCGGACCTCTAACCCCTGATGAAGCCAGTGTAGCTGGTGAGACATGTCGGGGGGAGGTCAGGCATGACGTTTTATATTGTGATTTCTCACCTCTGTCTATAAGTGTCACCCGCTGCAGAGGGTCTCACAAGGAAACCTTATATGTTTTATGTCCATTAGATTAGGGACTGCCCAAGTAGGAGGCTTGGGATCCCTTACTGGAATTAGTAAATTACTGTATATATAAGGTTTTACTGTTAATAGGTGGGGTTCCACCAGACTTGATAGTGAAAAAGGAGCTTTTCCTTCCGTCAGAAGTAGAAAGGGTTAAATGGTGAAGTTAGAAATCAGGTTTTTAAATAGTGTGTATAGAGGTTAAGAGTTATACATAATAAAAGTTACGTTTTAGAGTTTAACAGATAGAGAACTGATAGAGTTTAAGTTTGCCTATGGCAAAATAGTAAATATAGTGTACTATGTAGGGGCTCATTGATTTTTATGTAATACCACATATGTCCTTTAGTGGCCGCTCTAGGAGTAATGTGAACTCGCATCAATCAGTCTATTGGTGGCGGATCTATTGGGGCAGCCACTTTTGCATGGTTACATATAGTTACATAGTGAGCATTGTTGAAAAAAGAGGTATGTCCAGAGAGTTCAACCAAGGGTGTGGAAAGTTTTGGATGAAGGGAGGAGTAGAGGGAGTTTTAAAGCTTTGTATCCTATCCTGATGAAGGAGAGAACTGATCTTCCCTAAGGAAGATTTAAGTCCTAATCCCAAAACTGCCACCAGCCTGGATCTAGATGTTTTAAACAGCTACTTAAGTATTAAACTTTTACAACTTCAGTTCCCACCAAAGTTAAGGGGAGTTCTCATCTAACACTTTGATAACATTTTGCTAGGATATTCCCTTAATGTCTGATGGGTACGTGTCCCACCTCTATGACTTACACTTATCTCAGGTGTAATGGGAGTACAGTACAGGGGAGCGCTGTGTTCTCCATTCTGCTCTATGGGAGTTCCCAGTACAGGGGAACTCTGTGTTCTCCATTCTATGGGAGTTCCCGGTACATGGGAGCGCTGTGTTCTCCATTCTGTTCTATGGGAGTTCCCAGTACAGGGGAGCGCTGTGTTCTCCATTCTGTTCTATGAGAGTTCCCGGTACAGGGGAGTGCTGTGTTCTCCATTCTGTTCTATGGGAGTTCCCAGTACAGGGGAGCGCTGTGTTCTCTCCATTCTGTTCTATGGGAGTTCCCAGTACAGGTGAGCGCTGTGTTCTCTCCATTCTGCTCTATGGGAGTTCCCAGTACAGGGGAACGCTGTGTTCTCCATTCTGTTCTATGAGAGTTCCCGGTACAGGGGAGTGCTGTGTTCTCCATTCTGTTCTATGGGAGTTCCCAGTACAGGGGAGCACCGTGTTCTCTCCACTCTGTTCTATGGGAGTTCCCGGTACAGGGGAGCGCTGTGTTCTCCATTCTGTTCTATGAGAGTTCCCAGTACAGGGGAGCGCTGTGTTCTCCATTCTGTTCTATTGGAGTTCCCTGTACAGGGGAGCACCTTGTTCTCCATTCTGTTCTATGAGAGTTCCCGGTACAGGGGAGCGCTGTGTTCTCCATTCTGTTCTATTGGAATTCCCAGTACAGGGGAGCGCTGTGTTCTCCATTCTGTTCTATGCGGGTTACCAGTACAGAGGAGCGCTGTGTTCTCCATTCTGTTCTATGGGACTTCACAGTACAGGGGAGTACTGTGATCTCCATTCTGTTCTATGGGACTTCATAGTACAGAGGAGCGCTGTATTCTCCATTCTGTTCTATGGAAGCTTGTGTTACAGGAGAGCACTGTGCTCTCCATTTTGTTCTATGGTAGTTCCCATTATGATGGCATATAGAACTAAGGTCATCAAAATAATGAACCTAAAACCTCAGAATTTAACTTTGTACAAAATACAGTGAGGATGGAAAGTTTTCCTCCCCCTCAAACTATTTCTCATTTTTAAACATAACAGCCACAACTTTAATGTATTTTATTGATATTTTATGTGAAAGAACAACACAAAGTAGCAAGAATCTGTAAAGAAAATATGTGCTTTTCCAAAAATTTGCAAATTGAAAACTGAAAAGTGTGTGGTGCATATGTATACAGCTGCCGGAGTCAGTACTTTGTAGGACACCTCTATCTGCAATGTATTCAGCCCAGAGTCAGTACTTTGTAGGACACCTCTATCTGCAATGTATTCAGCCGCGGGAGTCAGTACTTTGTAGGACACCTCTATCTGCAATGATTTCAGCCCCGGAGTCAGTACTTTGTAGGACACCTCTATCTGCAATGTATTCAGCCCCAGAGTCAGTACTTTGTAGGACACCTCTATCTGCAATGTATTCAGCCCGGGAGTCAGTACTTTGTAGGACACCTCTATCTGCAATGTATTCAGCCCCCGGAGTCAGTACTTTGTAGGACACCTCTATCTGCAATGTATTCAGCCCAGAGTCAGTACTTTGTAGGACACCTCTATCTGCAATATATTCAGCCGCGGCAGTCAGTACTTTGTAGGACATCTCTATCTGCAATGTATTCAGGCCCAGAGTCAGTACTTTGTAGGACACCTCTATCTGCAATGTATTCATCCCCGGAGTCAGTACTTTGTAGGACACCTCTATCTGCAATGTATTCATCCCTTGAGTCAGTACTTTGTAGGACACCTCTATCTGCAATGTATTCATCCCCGGAGTCAGTACTTTGTAGGACACTTCTATCTGCAATGTATTCAGCCCCGGAGTCAGTACTTTGTAGGACACTTCTATCGGCAATGTATTCAGCCCTGGAGTCAGTACTTTGTAGGACACCTCTATCTGCAATGTATTCAGCCCCCGGAGTCAGTACTTTGTAGGACACCTCTATCTGCAATGTATTCAGCTCCGGAGTCAGTACTTTGTAGGACACCTCTATCTGCAATGTATTCAGCCCCGGAGTCAGTACTTTGTAGGACACCTCTATCTGCAATGTATTAAGTCCCAGATTAAGTACTTTGTAGGACACCTCTATCTGCAATGTATTCAGCCCCGGAGTCAGTACTTTGTAGGACACCTCTATCTGCAATGTATTCAGCCCCAGAGTCAGTACTTTGTAGGACACCTCTATCTGCAATGTATTCAGCCCCGGAGTCAGTACTTTGTAGGACACCTCTATCTGCAATGTAGTCAGACCTAGAGTCAGAACTTTGTAGGACACCTCTATCTGCAATGTATTCAGCCCCTGGAGTTGGTACTTTGTAGGACACCTCTATCTGCAATGACAGCTGCAGTCTGTCAGGGGAGGTCTCTACAGCTTTGCTCATCTAGAGGCTGGAGTGAATTTTGGCCCCTTCTTTGCAGAATCGCTCGAGCTCCTTCAGATTGGCTGGAGATCGTTTGTGAACAGCAATTTCCAAGTCCTGTCCGAGATTCTCAATGGGATTTAGGTCTGGATGTGACCCGGCCATTGTAACCCATGAACATAGGACTTATTTTGGCTTTCACAAAGGGCTTTCTTCTTGCTGCTCTTCCGTAAAGGCCAGATTTGTGGAGGACACTACTAATAGTTTTCTTGTGGACAAATTCTCCCCTCTGAGCTGTGGATCTCTGCAGCTACTCCAGAGTGACCCTGGGCCTCTTGGATGCTTCTATAATCAGTGTTCTCCTTGTCTGTGAAGTCAGTTTAGGTGGGAGGCCATGTTTTAGTAGGTTAGCAGTTGTGCCATACTCCTTCTATTTACGTATGATGTATTGATCAGAGCTCCGTGAGATGTTCAGAGCTTGAGCTATTTTTTTTTTTTTCAAAAACTATCCCTGCAATACACTTTGCCACAGCTTTATACCTGAGCTGTCTGGTGTGTTCCTTGGTTTTCCTGATGCTGTTTTGTTCACTAATGTTCTCTAACAAACCTCTGAGGCCTTCACAAAATAACTGTAACTATACTGAGATCAAATTACATACAGATGTCCTCTATTTACTAATTAAATGACTTCTTAAGGCAATTGGTCACACTATGTATTTTTTAGGGGGATCGGAGTACAGGGGGCTGAATACATAGGCACGCCACACTTTTCACTTTTTAAATTTGCAAAAATCTGGAAAAGCACATATCATCATTCTTCACAATTCGCAAATTCTTGCTATTCCGTGTTGCTCTACCATATACAATATCAATAAAAATATATTTAAAGGGGTTTTGCCACAATCTAATGTTGTCGTGGGATCCTCAAAATGGGTATTTAATCACTTTTCTAAATATATGTCATAAAAAAGTGAAGCCTCTGAGAGCTACAGCCTGACTTACATACCATTGGTTTCCTCACAGTTTACATTAGATACGACCAGGAGCTGATCTGGCCGTGCTTGCGTTGTTTGCACTTCATATCTGATGTATTTTGTATAGAGAATCCACAGGTTGTAATGTAATTATCTAGTAAACATGCAGACTCTCCCTGCTCAGCCCGCCTCCCTCTCCTCCTGCAGCCAAAATGAAAGAGCTGCCTGCTGAGCTTATCTTCTCTCCTGAGCAGATAAGAGGGAGACATAAAATGCATATAGCTTGTGCACAATACAGTTCTCCTCCATGGATTAGCAAAACAATGTTTGCTCAACTACAGAGACTGAGTGTCAGAAACCTGCATGGGAGGTGGAGTGATGACATCACAGAGGAGGTACTTGTTTTTTTAAACACGGAAACACAACGCCCCTTTTTTTTCAAGCCTCAAGAGGGGAGTATCAGCCTGTTAGGTGAGGAACTCACTTCTTGGCAAAACCCCTTTAACCACTTAAGGACCCTGGACGTACTCATACGTTCCAGGGTCCATAAGGGGCTTTGTAGGCGCGTGTTAGTGGCTAATCGCCGCTAACACCCGGCCGTTACAGCGCGAACAGGCAGCGTCGCCCGCCAGCGCTGTTTAACCCTTCAGATAACGTGGCAAAGATGGCGTCTGAATGAATTAAGATCGGTGCCCCGAACAGATCTTGAGGGTGATCGGCGCCACCGCAGCATAGCTGCAATGATCCGACCCCCGGACATAGCAGCGGGGAGCCCTGTGAAGGCTCCCATCATTCCCATGTCCTGGTTTGCCCCACTTACATCCGCAGACAGGAAGTGGGGAAACCGCCATCTTGGTACAGTCTAATGCATTGTCTATGCAATGCATTAGACTGTATTAACGATCGCGCCCCATAGTTGTCAAGCACCATAGGTGGCCTCAAAATGTTACGTAAAAAAAAAAGAATAAGTTTAAGTACAAAAAAAGTATTAAAGTTCAACCCCCCCCCCCTTCCCTTTTACAAATAAAACAATAAAAAAATAAAAAAAGTACGCCGCGTCGAAAAAGTCAGTCTATAAATATATAACAAATTGCGTTTTTTTGGTCTTTTATGTCCACTTAAAAAATGGAACTAAAGTGATCAAAAAGTCGCCTACTTCCAAACTGCTATCATAAAAAAAACACTCGGCCGCAAAAAATGCTGCCTCATGAGCCCTAGCTGTTAGAAAAAAAGTTATTGGTGCCCCAAAATGGCCCCGCGGTGTGCAAATTTCAAAATAGAAAACGTTTGAAATTTTTAGGACACCAAAACCATAACGGAAACTTAATGTTTGGATTTCTGGATGGTATCAACCTGTAAATATAGAGAACACATTTATTAACGAAGATTGAACGGCGTAAAGCAAAACACCGCAAACATGGCGAAAATACGTTTTTTTTCAATTTGTCCATTTGGAATTTTTTTGTGGTTTCCCCGTATATTCTATAGTGCATGAAATAACACTATTAAAGTAATCTGTCCCGCAAAATAAACCCCTCATAAGTCTATGTAGGTGGAAAAATAAAAAAAGTTATGGCTCCGGGAAGGCGAGGAGGAAAAAACTAACGTGTCAACAACAAAAAGGGGTTAATTTTGTGGCTGCAAAACCTTTAAAAAATGAGCAAAAGTTCAAGGAAGAGGAAGACTTTTTGAGTGCACTGTAGTTTTGAACTTGGGGCTCTTGGGTCAGGACATAAGAACAAGCCAAGATGAGAAGCCTGGACATGGCTCATGGTTTGCTCCCATAGTCCTTGGACTCTTCTATGGTTGTTATTCACCTTCATATTAGCACAGAATATCTTCATGCAGGACATGAGGTTGTAACATAAGACTCAATCAGGAGTAATTAAAAAGGGATGAAACCCCAACGGTCGATACCTAAGAGTAAGTATCGCTGCGATGATGAGGATTAAAGGTCTCATACCTGGACTGAGAACCATGGAGGGATGAGAGGTCTGCTAATGCTAATCACATGCTCTGTAATATTCACGGTTAATTAGTGGCAGAAAGGTGAAGAGATTTGTAGTGGTGGAAGAAGTGACCTGATCCTCCATTATATATTATAGCTATAACAAGATCTGTCAAGTGCAACCATGCTCAATTATGGTAAAACACATGTTACAGAATTTACAGTGCATTGTGGGAACCTAGGAGAACAGCTAGAGCTTAATGTCAGGATAACTGGATTCATTGGGTGGACTCTCCATCTGTGCAGACCATAGGTCCATTATAAATTGCATTATAATCTCTGCTGCTGTCATTGTCCATAGGAAAGTTCATCAGTAAGATCTCATAGGTTGTGTTCATCCCATAAGAAATACACACTAGTGGCAAAGTCACCTCCAAATGGTGTTGTCCTCTTCTGGAGCTTTTGGCACTGTTGAATCAGGGGCTCAATAATATGTCAAGGCCAATGCTCCCTAGAGAATCCTCTAGTTCTATGGCAGCACAGCCATATAGAAGGTCATTGGGGAGTGGGTATGGGGGGTGTGCTCTTTAAGGCAAATGTAGCTACTCTTTCACGGCCACTTTGATTTCCAGAAATTTGTGGTGTCCAATTTTTTTTTCAAGGTGTTGGTGGAAAGCACCAACATCTAAGAAAGAAGGCTCATCTGCCAAGAAGAAAAGCTTCAAGGGGTTTAAACGATGAAGAACCTAAGCAGAGAAGAAGTCCTACTTTAATGCCAGAAAGGAGGCTTCTGCCTGGTGAGTCCAATTCTTAGACTTGACACCCTTCATACCGTAGAAATAAAAGCCAAGAAGGATTCACAAGACGTTTTTCCTTAGGTCCCCTTTTGGACACTGGGTGCATAATACAATAATACATTAAGGCTAGAGCTCCCTGGAGACTCCTCTGGTACTCTGGTTGGACAGCTGTATATAATATAATGGGGGGTAGGGTGGACATGCTCTTTCCAGATGGTATCCACACTTCTTATGGCAATTTCATTGCCAGAAATTTTTACTCTCCAATTCTTTTTTCAAAGCTAAAAATCATGGAGGAGAATTAATAAGACAAGATTATTCTAAAAGATCTAAGAGGTTTTGCTCATTCGATAAGAGTAGACACTAGTGGCAAGTGATTGCTCCAAAGTTACCATTAAATGGGGTTATCTTCTTCTGGATCTTTGGGCATTGTTAAATCAGGGACCCAATATGTCAAGGCCAAAGAACATTGGAGAATCCTATGGCAGGTATAGAAGGTTGTGGTGGGTGGACGGTGGGTGGGCATACATGAGGAAGAATTCACAAGAGAAGGGTATTTTTCTTTTGTTCCCTTTGGGAACCAAGATCGAAGAAAGAAGCATCTACCTAAAGAGAAGTCCCACCTTAACTCCAGAGCGGAAGCTTCTGCCTCGTCCACTTCTTAGAGTTTACACCCTTCATAGAGATAAAAGCTTTGGAGAAAATCATAGTACAATAATACATCAAGGCTCCCTGGAGAAGCCATGGTAGGACAGCCATATAGAAGGCCATGAAGATGGGCATGCTCCTTCCATCAAGTGTCAACACTCTTCTAAGGCCAGTTTTATTGCCAGAAACTTGTGGTGTCCGATCCTTTCTCCAGAAATAAAAGCAGCAGAGAAGAATACACAAGACATGACAGGTGCGTGGTTGTTGGAGACTCCACATGTTAAGTCAGAATAGAGATAGTAATAGTGATTACTGACCTTAACTGTCCTAAGTCTTTGTCTTAACCTCGCCCTGTTGCTTTCCCTGATTCTGGAAGCTCTATCCTTAAAACTGACCCTGAAACTTTCCCTTCGATACAACTGACCCTAATACTTAAAGTGACTCATAGGACTCCGAAGAGACTCCACAGATACTCAAAATAAAACACACAAGAGAAGAAACAGTTTCTCACCAAACTTTTGTGCATTTCTGATATATCCTACGACTCTGGCATGACAAACCCCTGCATCTTTGGTGCACTCAAAAGTGTTGTGTCTGGTACAGATTGTGCCAAGTTTTAGAAGGCCATGAAGATGGGCATGCTCTTTCCATCAAATGTCAACACTCTTCTAAGGCCAGTTTTATTGCCAGAAATTTGTGGTGTCCTATCCTTTCTCCAGAAATAAAAGCAGCAGAGAAGAATTCACAAGACATGACAGGTGCATTGTTGGTGGAGACTCCACATTCGGGTCAATCTAGAAAAGAGATAGTAATAGTGATTACTGACCCTAACTGTCCTTAAGTCTTCTCCTAAACCTCACCCCATTGCTGTCCCTGACATCGGAAGCTCTATCCCTAAAACTGACCCTGAAACTTTCCCTACGATACAACTGACCCTAATACTGAAAGTGACTCATAGGACTCCAAAGAGTATTCACAGATACACAAAATAAGACATAAAAGAGAAGGCAAACGTGACATAAGAACAAGAACAAGATAGTAAAAGTATATAGGAGTACCCTCACATGTTGGAAGCCATTGCCCCACAGTGAAGGTGCCCTTGCATAGATGAGGCAGAGAAACCCAAATCAGGTTCTTAAAAGACTCTCTTGAAGGACACTAGGAAGTCCTGCAGTATGGACATTACATATACTGATCCCATAGTGGTAAGGTCCAGGCTAATGTTTCTCCAGAAAGAAAGGGCATAGTGAAGGCCTGCTCTATTGGATTTTGACGGATGTTTAAGACTCCAATGTGGTAAATTGTTTTAAAAAACCTCTTCAATCTCCACCAGCAGAATAGTGAGTGCAGCTCTGGAGAACAATACAGGATGTAACTCAGGATCAGTACAGGATAAGTAATGTATGTACAGTGACTGCACCAGCAGAATAGTGAGTGCAGCTCTGGAGCAAAATACAGGATGTAACTCAGGATCAGTACAGGACAAGTAATGTATGTACAGTGACTGCACCAGCAGAATAGTGAGCACAGCTCTGGAGGATAATACAGGATGTAACTTAGGGTCAGTACAGGATAAGTAATGTATGTACACAGTGACTGCACCAGCAGAATAGTTAGTGCAGCTCTGGAGTATAATACAGGATGTAACTCAGGATCAGTACAGGATAAGTAATGTAGGGACACAGTGACTGCACCAGCAGAAGAGTGAGTGCAGCTCTGGAGGATAATACCGGATGTAACTCAGGATCAGTACAGGATAAGTAATGTATGTACAGTGACTGCACCAGCAGAATAGTGAGTGCAGCTCTGGAGGATAATACAGGATGTAACTCAGGATCAGTACAGGATAAGTAATGTATGTACAGTGACTGCACCAGCAGAATAGTGAGCGCAGCTCTGGAGGATAATTCAAGAATGTAACTCAGGATCAGTACAGGATAAGTAATGTATGTACAGTTATTGCACCAGCAGAATAGTGAGTGCAGCTCTAGAGTATAATACAGGATGTAACTCAGGATCAGTACAGGATAAGTAATGTATGTACAGTGACTGCACCAGCAGAATAGTGAGCGCAGCTCTGCAGGATAATACTGGATGTAACTCAGGATCAGTACAGGATAAGTAATGTATGTACAGTGACTGCACCAGCAGAATAGTGAGTGCAGCTCTGGAGGATAATACAGGGTATAAGTCCTTGGTAAGTAAGATAACTCAACCTATGTTTAGATCCATTCTATGTGTCAACTGCTGTTCTAAAGTGTCTTTTATAGTAATTTTAGGATATTATCTAGTGTGGGTTAGGTATAAAGTACATTTTATCTTCTTGTTCTTGGACCCTTCCTAGGCCAATTCTTGTGCATGGGTGGGACCTCAACATTGTGGCAGGATAGCATTCTTCTTTTCTGAGACTTACAAATTGCAAGTCTGATCTTGGAAGGAAACTCTACAACATTTTCAATATGTCTTTCAATGCGAACAGATGTCTACGGCCTCAAGGAGATACAGAGAGAAGTATCCAGAGATAACAACTGGACTATGAATATTATCAACATCTGGTCACTTGGCAGATTCTGGGAAATGGTACAAAACTCTTCCAGGCAGTTGGCGTTCTTAGGAGAGCTTGGCTTTCTTTGATAAAGTCCACGGTAGCGATGTCGGTGCTTTTTAACTCCAAAAACCATCTGCATCTGATGTGAGGGTGAATCCTACAAAATGCAAGACTAAGGGCGACATGCGTGAACCTGGCACCGACTAGAAAGTTCTACCTCTGTATTTTATAGTGCACTGTCTGACCGTCTGTTTGAGAGTCCCCCAGCTCTTTATACATGTTTTTTGCTGTACGCCACAATTTGTCTGAGCCTTGCCAGTTTGAAGCTGGCATGGATTTGTATCACAGTTTCTCACCAAACTTTGGTGTATCTCTGGAGCATCCTACGACTCTGGCACAACACTTCCCTGCATCTTTGGTGCACTCAGAAGTGTTGTGTCTGGTACAGATTGCGCCAAGTTTTAGCGCATGATGATTCATACATCTATAGAAGAGGGCAACCACAATTTGTTTGCTCAAGGCACACAAAAATGGTGCAGCCCTGTTCAAACATGTTGACCTGAATTTATTTATAACAACTAAAATAAAAGTTAAAAAAAAATATAATTTTGTATCACTAGAATTGTGATTATTGTTGATTTGTGGGGCCCACCAGTGGAGTTGACTCTTGGGACCCACCAGTGGATTTCACTCTTGGGGTCACCAGTGGACCTTATTATTGGTGCCATCAGTGGAGCTGATTCTTGGGACCCACCAGTGGAGTTGACTCTTGGGGTCACCAGTGGACTTTATTCTTGGGGCATCCAGTGGAGCTGATTCTTGGAGTCTACCAGTGCAGTTGATTCTTGGGGCCCACCAGTGGAGATGATTCTTGGGGTCCACTAGTGGAGTTGATTCTTGAGGTCCACCAGTGGAGATGATTCTTGGGGCCCACCAGTTGATTTGATTCTTGAGGCCACCAGTGGAGTTGATTCTTGGTTCCCACCAGTGGAGTTGATTCTTGGGGCACACCAGTGGAGTTGATTCTTGGGCCCCACCAGTGGAGTTGATTCTTGGTTCCCACCAGTGGAGTTGATTCTTGGGATCCATCAGTGGAGTTGATTCTTGGGGCCCACCAGTGGAGTTGATTCTTGGGGCCCACCAGTGGAGTTTATTCTTGGGGCCCACCAGTGGATATGGCTATGGAGGCCCACCAGTGGACTTGATTCTTGGGGCCCACTGGTGGACTTGATTCTAGGGGTCCACCAGTGGAATTTATTCTTGAAACCACCAGTGGAGTTTATTCTTGGGGTTCACCAGTGGAGGTGATTTTTGGGACCCACCAGTGGAGTTGGTTCTTGGGGCCCACTAGTGGAGTTTGTTCTTGTGGCCCACCCGTAGATTTGGTTCTGGAGGCCCACCAGTGGACTTGATTCTTGGGGGCCCACAGGGGGACTTGATTCTAGGGGTCCACCAGTGGAATTTATTCTTGAAACCACAAGTGGAGTTGATTCTTGGTGACCACCAGTGGAGTTGGTTCTTGGGGCC
The DNA here is from genome assembly GCA_025379985.1 of Phyllomedusa bahiana. Taxonomy (NCBI): domain Eukaryota; kingdom Metazoa; phylum Chordata; class Amphibia; order Anura; family Hylidae; genus Phyllomedusa; species Phyllomedusa bahiana. The sequence continues at coordinate 18,916 of JAODAL010046615.1, forward strand.
CACCACTGGACTTGATTCTTGTGGTCCACTGGCAGACTTGATTCTTGGGGTCCACTGGTGGAATCAATTCTAGGGGTCCACCAGTGGAATTTGTTCTTGGGGACCACCAGCGGAAATGATTCTTGGGATCCACCAGTGGACTTGATTCTTGGGGCCGATCAGTGGCTCTTGTCTTGGGGCTCACTAGTGGAGTTTCTTTTTTGACCCACCCTACTACTACACTCTGCACATGACTTTGAGTCTACCTCTCTTTCGCTGCCTTTCTTCCTGAAATGCAATCCCAGGCCTGCCATGCCTCAGAGCCCATAATAACCAGGGGTCGACGATGACCAGAGGTCAACCAGGGATTACATTTGTTCCGCCATGGGCTAGTCCAAGCCTGCACTCTACTGCAGGGAAATCATAAAGACAAAGCAGGCAGTAACTTACAGAAATGACAGGACATCAGACCAGAAGCTAAGCCACAATGAGAGCATCACAATGCCAGGCTGGTAAATTAATCTTCTTACTTCTTTAAACAACTCTATTCCTATTTAGGATTTGCCAAATTTAGGGATGTGATTAGTGAAAGGGTTAGATAACCATTTGGATTCGGGATAACCTGGGTCCGGATTGTTGCTAAATTTAGGTTTATGGTTAGGGATAGAGAAAGAGAAAAAATATTGGTTCAGAAGATTCTGGATCCAGAATTTTGCTAAACTTAAAGAGGTTTTCCTACTACAATGACTGGCTCTTAACATGTAGGGACAAATGATTGAAGACTTTCTCAAAATACATTGCTTTGCCGATTTTTCTTTGGTCAGGAAATAAAGAAGATTTTATCTCCTCTGGTTATGACCACCTCTCCCTGCTCTCGCTTTTCTCTCATTGCTCTAAGCTGCCATCAATTATTCAACATCCAACCATGGTGAGTCGCCTCCTGTGAGTCTTATCTCTAGTAACTGACTTTGAAAGCTTCTCATTTAGCTAAGTAAACACCCTTTAGAGTTCTGTAGCCCGCTGTAACACATTTTATTAATCTTTTGTACTTCTTGTCAGTGTAAGGTGATGATCACACAGCTTACATGCGGTTCGTAATTACGCCCCTCAATTACGCCGTGTGGAGTGGGTCGGGACGGGAGTGGGAGCCGGGGTCCGGCACCTCGCCGGCCCATAGCCTCTCATTTCTAGCGGTGCGTATACGCCGCTAGTAAATGACATGTCACTTATCTCACCCCGCGGCGGATTCGCCGAGCAGGGAGAGGAGACGTAATCCATAGTTCTCTATGAGAACTGTGGATTACCGTAATGACTGGGACGTATTTCAGCCCGTAATTCGCGCAGTACGCCGCAAATTACATGCCGAAATACGTGCCCAAATAAGCCGTGTGAACATGTCCTAGCAGGAGCAGCTAGTAACAGCAGAGCGGATGTGTCAATCACTGCTATAGACCCAACCACAATCTGAGCAGAAAGTGTGATTCTAAAGCTGGCTGAATGGTGAGAAAATCCCTTTAAGGCTATGATTATGGATAGGGTTTATGGAAAAATCTGGGTTTAGGATATAATGGATCCAGATTTTTGCTAAACGTAGGGTTAGGTTTAAGGACAAGGTTGGAGATAAAATTTGGGTTTGAGATGTCCTTGATCCAGATTTTTTCATAAGTTTGGTCAAAACTGTGTCTAACCGACCAGGACCCCATTTGAGTAACACTAGAAAACCATAAGTAACAAATATTCGTATTGGAGGATGGGAGTTATTCTTCTTTTTTACTACTTACTAAAATTAGAAATTTTTGAAGCCGAAGCTCGTGCTCTTACACATAATGTTCTGCACAATGAATAAAAGTGTCTTGTGGTAGAGAACATCTGCCCTATCGGGTTATAAATATTCCGCGCTACAAATTTATAGGACATTTGTGTCACCTTCTACAACGGGAATATATTTACAGCCGGCAAAACCCAGAACTCTGAAGTTGCCACTTGCAGGAACGAGAGAATTGTTGCTGGTTAACAGCTGTTTAATGCTCGCGCTCCATCGAGAGCTTTGTCTTCAGACAGATGGGCTCTTGTGTGGGAGGAGATGAGGAGATAATTCACAAATATATCAATTTACTGACCATTTCTTTGACTGGCCATAAATAGAGAAGTAGATGTGTGGAGCCACCAGACAAGCTGCCATCAAACATCTCCGCTCCACATTGAAGAGCTGCCAATCAACAGTTCAAGGGTATGTGCACCTTTAGGCCATGTTCACACAGCTTATTTCGCCACGGATCGGAGCTGTACTGCGCGCCAGATTTGCGCTGCAGTACGGCACCAATTTGTCGCAGTAATTACAGTAATCCACAGGTCTCATAGAGAACAGTGGATTCCGTCGCTCCTCCCCGCTCGGCGAGTCCGCCGTGCGGGGAGAAAGTCACCTGCACATTATCCAGGCGCAATACGCGCCGTGGATAATGGAAGTCTATGGGGCCGAAGAGCCGCGCCTCCGCCCCGCCCCCGCACCCGTCCCTTATTCAAGCCGGAATTGCGAGCGCAATACGGCTCGCAATTACGGCTTGAATAAGGCGTGTGAACACGGCCTTTATCATGACTTCTGTGCAGCATTGGACTGGGGTGCCTAGAGCCCACAGGTGAGGCTGATTATAGGGGCCCACAGGTGGAGATGATTCTAGGGGTCCACAGGTGGAGATGATTCTAGGGGCCCACAGGTGAAGCTGATTCTAGGGGCCCACAGGTGAAGCTGATTCTAGGGGGCCACAGGTGAAGCTGATTCTAGGGGCCCACAGGTGAAGCTGATTCTATGGGCCCACAGGTGAAGCTGATTCTAGGGGCCCACAGGTGAAGCTGATTCTATGGGCCCACAGGTGAAGCTGATTCTAGGGGTCCACAGGTGAAGCTGATTCTAGGGGGCCACCGGTGAAGCTGATTCTAGGGGGCAACGGTGAAGCTGATTCTAGGGGGCGCCGGTGACGCTGATTCTAGGGGCCCACAGGTGAAGGTGAATCTAGGGGCCACAGGTGGAGATGATTCTAGGGACCCACACGTGAAGCTGATTCTAGGGGCCCACAGGTGAAGCTGATTCTAGGGGGCCACAGGTGGAGCTGATTCTAGGGGCCCACAGGTGAAGTGATTCTAGGGCCCACAGGTGGAGATGATTCTAGGCCCCACAGGTGGAGGTGATTCTAGGGGCCCAAGGTGAAGCTGATTCTAGGGGCCACAGGTGAAGCTGATTCTAGGGGCCCACAGGTGAAGCTGATTCTAGGGGGCCACAGGTGAAGCTGATTCTAGGGGCCCACAGGTGAAGCTGATTCTAGGGGCCCACAGGTGGAGGTGATTCTAGGGCCCACAGGTGTAGGTGATTCTAGGGGCCCACAGGTGGAGGTGATTCTAGGGCCCACAGGTGGAGGTGATTCCAGGGCCCATAGGTGGAGGTGATTCTAGGGGCCCACAGGCTCAGATGATTCTAGGGCCCACAGGTGCAGATGATTCTAGGGCCCACAGTTAGAGGTGATTCTAGGCCCCACAGGTGGAGGTGATTCTAGGGCCCACAGGTGGACATGATTCTAGGCCCCACAGGTGGAGGTGATTCTAGGGGTCCACAGGTGGAGATGATTCTAGGGGCCCAGGGGTGAAACTGATTCTAGGGGCCCACGGGTGAAGCTGATTCTATGGGCACACAGGTGAGGCTGATTCTAGGGGCCCACAGGTGGAGATGATTCTAGGGTCCCACAGGTGAGGCTAATTCTAGGGGCCCACAGTTGAAGCTGATTCTAGGGCCCACAGGTGAAGTTGATTCTAGGGGCCCACAGGTGGAGATGATTCTAAGGGCCCACAGGTGGAGATGATTCTAGGGGCCCACAGGTGGAGATGATTCTAGGGGCCCACAGGTGGAGATGATTCTAGGGGGCCACAGGGGGAGATGATTCTAGGGGCCCACAGGTGAAGCTGATTCTAGGGGGCCACAGGTGAAGTTGATTCTATGGGCCCACAGGTGAAGCTGATTCTATGGGCCCACAGGTGAAGATGGTTCTAGGGATCCACAGGTGGAGATGATTCTAGGGGCCCACAGGTGAAGATGATTCTAGAAGCCCACAGGTGGATATTATTCTAGAGACCCACAGGTGTAGAGGATTCTAGAAGCCCACAGGTGAAGCTGATTCTATGGGCCCACAGGTAGAGATGATTATAGTGGCCCACAGGTGGAGATGATTATAGTGGCCCACAGGTGGAGATGATCATAGAGGCCCACAGGTGGAGATGATTCTAGAAGCCCACAGGTGAAGCTGATTCTATGGGCCAACAGGTGAGGCTGATTCTATGGGCCCACAGGTGAGGCTGATTCTATGGGCCCACAGGTGGAGATGATTCTAGGGGCCCACAGGTGAAGCTGATTCTATGGGCCCACAGGTGTAGCTGATTCTATGGGCCCACAGGTGAGGCTGAGTCTATGGGCCCACAGGTGAAGCTGATTCTATGGGTCCACAGGTGAGGCTGATTCTAGGGGCCCACATGTGAGGCTTATTCTAGGGGCCCACAGTTGAAGCTGATTCTAGGGGCCCACAGGTGGAGATGATTATAGGGGCCCACAGGTGGAGATGATTCTACGGGCCCACAGGTGGAGATGATTCTAGGAGCCTAAAGGTGGAGATGATTCTAGGGGGCCACAGGTGGAGATGATTCTAGGAACCCACAGGTGAAGCGTATTCTAGGGGCCCACAGGTGGAGATGATTCTCGGTGGCCACAGGTGGAGATGATTCTAGGAGCCCACAGGTGGAGATGATTCTAGGGGCCCACAGGTGAGGCTGATTCTAGGGGCCCACAGGTAGATGTAATTCTAGGGGCCCACAGGTGAAGCTGATTCTAGGGGCCCACAGGTGGAGATGATTCTAGGGGCCCACAGGTGAGATGATTCTAGGGGCCCACAGGTGGAGCTGCTTCTTTGGGCCCACAGGTGAAGCTGATTCTAGGGGCCCACAGGTGAAGCTGATTCTAGAGTCCCACAGGTGGAGATTATTCTAGAGGCCCACAGGTGAGGCTGATTCTAGGGGCCCACAAGTGAAGCTGATTCTATTGGCCCACAGGTGGAGCTGATTCTAGGGGCCCACAGGTGAAGCTGATTCTAGGGGCCCACAGGTGGAGATGATTCTAGGAGCCCACAGGTGGAGATGATTCTAGGGCCCACAGGTGAGGTTGATTCTATGGGCCCACAGGTGAAGCTGATTCTAGTGGCCCACAGGTGGAGATGATTCTAGGGGCCCACAAGTGGAGATGATTCTAGGGCCCACAGGTGGAGCTGATTCTAGGGGCCCACAGGTGGAGATGATTCTAGGGGGCAAAGGTGGAGGTGATTCTAGTGGCCACAGGTGGAGCTGCTTTTTTGGGCCGACAGGTGAAGCTGATTCTAGGGGCCCACAGGTGAAGCTGATTCTAGGGGACAACAGGTGAAGCTGATTCTAGGGTCCTACAGGTGGAGATGATTCTAGAGGCCCACAGGTGAGGCTGGTTCTAGGGGCCCACAAGTGAAGCTGATTCTATTGGCCCACAGGTGAAGCTGATTCTAGGAGCACTCTAGTGAAGCTATTTCTGGGCCCCTTCGGTGGAGTTTATTTTAGGGGTCCATTCTACAGCTGCTGTAAATGACTGTAACTGCTCCCTATACTCTGCCTCTTGCTTTTTGCCTCTCTTTTTCTGCTTTTCTGCCCCTTTCAAGGTTGTATATGCAGGTCTACCTTGCCTCAAGGGCCCACCGGGGGTTTCACCTATTCCCTTGTGGGCCAGGCCGAGCCTGCTCCTGGATACAGAATGGAGCAACTGATCCAAACTAGTCCTAAACGGTCACAGCTTTATTTAAAACCGCATGATCACTACAATGACATTAAGGGGTTAGGTGCAATATTTTGCAAGTATGTATTTGGTTACACAGATACCGTGAGACCCCCGGCTGCCTGCCATACAATAACTGACGAGACTGCAATCAGGGGGTGGCATGTTCTGGCCTGATATTCTAGCACAGCCATTCCGCTTCCAGGACATCAATTCCCCAACCAAAGATCTTCCGTCCACTGCTGAGCCACTCCTGGATGACGGTACCATTACCACATCTTTCAGTATGGGCTCCAAAGCTCAGCCTGTTCCTCACCATTAGGTTTAACAGTTTCTACCAGTTAAAACTTGACTGCAACTTCCACCTGACTCACACTAAGCTGTGACAGATCCCACAAAGATCAACTATATATATATTGTGGCAGAGCAACAGCTGGTAGTCGCATGTTTCTGCCACTAGAGGGTGTGCAGCCGGAGACCTGCAAACAACACGCCACCAAGGGTACCTGGTCTTGGTGGGATAGGAGCCAGCCGTATGTATTGTCAACCACACTAAGTGATTGGTAACTGTGTATAGGTAGTTTGGCTTTTCAGCCGTACCTGGGTCGGCTCTGATTGGGAGTAGACAATGCGTTGGGTGGGTGTCTACTCCTCGTGTTCCAGGCCAGGTCTTGGACACCTCTCTGGAGGCCTATAAAAGCCTGGGACTACAGGTGTTCATGGGGCGTGGTCTGCTACCTGGAAGTTGGAGCAGCAGAGCTGAGGAGAGAGCTCTGGCCCCCCAGAGGCTTGAGGGAAGCCTTTACAACTTGGTTACTGTACCGAGGTGCATTGGTGGTACCGGACGGTAGGTCCAGACCACGTATAGAGAGGGACTAACATTGTGTTTAGTCAGTGGCCAGACGGCCTGAGGTTTTTTTTGTTTGTTTCGAATGTTGCTCTTCCTGTTCTTCAATAAAGCTGGCTGAGGCCAGTGTTAAAGTTGCCCCTTGCCTGCAAAAATGTATGTCTGACTACTGTTTCATATTACATACAGACATTGGAGATATAAGTGGGGCAGTATCTAGCCTATGGTATACAATTATATTCATTAGGCTGTGTATCCAACTCTTCAGATTCTTCTACTTCTCTCCCAGGCACTATTTTGAAAGGTTATTGGGCTGAATACGTTCTTCTAGTCTGGACAACCCATATTGCCTTATATTGCCTTAATTATGAATTTTGAATATAATGGAAAACTGTCTGTTTTACTTGTAATAAAAAAAATACCACACATTTGTGCATGAAAATCTGTGCAGTGCTGAGGAATTATTGATACTTGCTACATAGGACTGGTGATCCTTCCACAAGCACCCCAGTATTCACTACCATAAGCAAATTGGAGGTCGACTTCTTCCTTGAATAATGCCATTTATATATACTTTTCTTATAAATCCCCTGATGAATTCCCTGTTTGACAAGTAGGGGATGGAAACATGTTGGGTGTAGAAGTGTTGGTATTTGTAAATATAGGGATGCCAGGGCTTACTAGACTTACGTTCCAGGTGGGGCCGTCCTTATCAGGATGATTACTCCACATTAATTGTATTAGGCAGAGCTTAGTCTAGGGAACAGAAAGGATAGTGGTTGGCTCTACCCCTGCTACCTACTAAATTTACTCACCTGCCTCCCTGTGGACTTTTTTGTTCATCACGCTGTGTAATAGACTTAGTAACGGTTACGTTTTTAAGCTTTGTCCAGTGACTTTGTTGAAACTGAACTTGACAATAGTCTTTGTGTGTGACCCGGTTTGAGGTAAGTGATATTTACCTTATCTTTTTCATTTTCCTATATAAACAACTCCAATAAGACACTAAGCCCCCAACTCATGAAGAGTCATCCTCCAGCACTTAGTAGAGGAAAAAAACCCTGGTGGAGGACACTAAACCCCCAACTCACAAAGAGTCATCCTCCAGCACTAAGAAGAGGAAGAACCTCCCGGTGGAGGACACTAAACACCCAACTCACAAAGAGTCATCCTCCAGCACTAAGAAGAGGAAGAACCTCCTGGTGGAGGACACTAAACACCCAACTCACAAAGAGTCATCCTACAGCACTCGGAAGAGGAAAAATCTCCTGGGGGAGGACACTAAACCCCCAACTCATGAAGAGTCATGGTCCACCAATTGTGAGAGGAAAAACTTTCTGGTTGAGGACACTAAATTGCCAACTCAGCAAGAGTCATGGTCCACCACTAGTGAGAGGAAAATCCTCCTGGTGGAGGACACTTAACCCACAATTCACAAAGAGTCATCCTCCAGCACTCGGAAGAGGAAAAACCTCCCGGTGGAGGACACAAAACCCCCAACTCACAAAGAGCCATCCTCCAGCACTAAGAAGAGGAAGAACCTCCCGGTGGAGGACACTAAACACCCAACTCACAAAGAGTCATCCTACAGCACTCGAAAAAGGAAAAGCCTCCCGGTGGAGGACACTAAACCCCCAATTCACAAAGAGTCATCCTCCAGCACTCGGAAGAGGAAAAACCCCTGGTGGAGAACACTAAACCCCCAACTCACAAAGAGTCATCCTCCAGCACTTGTGAGAATAAAAACCCCCTGGTGGAGGACACTAAACCCCCAACTCACAAAGAGTCATCCTCCAGCACTGGGAAGAGGAAAAACCTCCCAGTGGGGGACACTAAGCTCCCAACTCACAAAGAGTCATCCTCCAGCACTAAGTAGAGGAAAAATCTCCCAGTGCAGGAAACTAAACCCCCAACTCACAAAGAGTCATCCTCCAGCACTCGGTAGAGAAAAAATCCCTGGTGGAGGACACTAAACCTCCAACTCACAGAGAGTCATCCTACAGCACTCGGAAGAGGAAGAACCTCCCGGTGGAGGACACTAAACCCCCAACTCACAAAGAGTCATCCTCCAGCACTAGGAAGAAGAGTAAAAAATCCCTGGTGGAGGACACTAAACCTCCAACTCACATAGAGTCATCCTCCAGCACTCGGAAGAGGAAAAACCTCCCGGTGGAGGACACTAAACCCCCAATTCACAAAGAGTCATCCTCCAGCACTCGGAAGAGGAAAAAAACCCTGGTGGAGGACACTAAACCCCCAACTCTCAGAGTCATCCTCCAGCACTCGGAAGAGGAAAAACCTACCGGTGGAGGACACTAAACCCCCAATTCACAAAGAGTCATCCTCCAGCACTCGGAAGAGGAAAACAACCCTGGTGGAGGACACTAAACCCCCAACTCACAAAGAGTCATCCTCTAGCACTCGGAAGAGGAAAAACCTCCCGGTGGAGGACACTAAACCCCCAACTCACAAAGAGTCATCCTCCAGCAGTTGTGAGAGTAAAAACCCCCTGGTGGAGGACATTAAACCCCCAACTCAGAAAGAGTCATCCTCCAGCACTCGGAAGAGAACAAACCTCCCAGTGGAGGACCCTCAGCCCCCAACTCCCAAAGAGTCATCCTCCAGCACTCGGAAGAGGAAAAACCTCCCAGTGGAGGACACTAAACCCCCAACTCACAAAGAGTCATACTCCAGCACTCGGAAGAGGAAAAACCTCCCGGTGGAGGACACTAAACCCCCAACTCACAAATAGTCATCCTCCAGCACTCAGAAGAGGAAATACCTCCCGGTGAGGACACTAAACCCCCAACTCCCAAAGAGTCATCCTTCAGCACTCGGAAGAGAAAAAACCTCCCAGTGAAGGACACTAACCTCCAACTCACAGAGAGTCATCCTCCGCACTCGGAAGAGGAACAACCTCCCGGTGGAGGACACTAACCCCCCAACTCACAAAGAGTCATCCTCCAGCACTTTGGAGAGTAAAAAACGCCCTGTGGAGGACACTAAACCCCCAACTCACAAAGAGTCATCCTCCAGCACTCAGAAGAGGAAAAACCTCCCAGTGGAGGAAACTAAACCCCCAACTGACAAAGAGTCATCCTCCAGCACTCGGGAGAGGAAAAAACCCCTTGTAGAGGACACTAAACCCCCAACTGACAAAGAGTCATTCTCCAGCACTCGGAAGAGGAAAAACCTCCCAGTGGAGGACACTAAACCCCCACTCACAGAGTCATCCTTCAGCACTCGGAAGAGGAAAAACTTCCTGGTGGAGGACACTAAACCCCCAACTCACAAAGAGTCATCTTCCAGCACTTGTGAGAGGAAAAACCCTCTGGTGGAGGACACTAAACCCCCAACTCACAAAGAGTCATCCTCCAGTACTCGGGAGAGGAAAAAAACCCTTGTGGAGGACACTACACCGCCAACTCACAAAGAGTCACCCTCCAGCACTCGGGAGAGGAAAAAACCCCTTATGGAGGACACTAAACCCCCAACTCACAAAGAGTCATCCTCCAGCACTCGGAAGAGGAAAAACCTCCCAGTGGAGGAAACTAAACCCCCAACTGACAAAGAGTCGTCCTCCAGCACTTGGAAGAGGAAAAACCTCCCGTTGGTTGACACTAAACTCCCATCTCACAAAGAGTCATCGTCCAGCACTCAAAAGAGGAAAAACACCCTGTGGAGGAAATCTCTAAAGTACCATGGCCGGAGGATTGCCCTTCCACTCTGCTAAGAGGCTAATGCCAAAATAAAAATCAATATGATATGTCCAAGATTTTACAAGGTTTCACATGTATTATACAGAAAATCTATAGATAGGTTACAAATGAAATAATTAATAAGTCAAAATCCAGTTGGGCAAAGCAGAGCAAACAATTATACAATAAAAACAAGGTTAGGGCAGGAATTTTTTTCCATTACTTCTGGCAAGAGAAAGAGGCAGTGAGACAGGAAGCCCCACTCTCCTGATAGTAAGACACCCCTCACTCAGACACTGCTCTACTTCTAAAAGGGGAATCTCCAGGCTTGAACTGGCCGACAGGATAGGAGGGGAAAACCCCCGGTGGGCAAATGGCTGCTTTTCTGGGAGAAAGGCAGGAAAAAAAGATAGAAAGCAAGAGACAGAGTGGAAGAGGGCATGTACAGCAGCTGTAGGGTGGGACCTAAGAATTAACTCCACTGGTGGGTCCCAAGGATCCATTAAACTAGTGGGAATCAATGGGGCACTGGGAATCAAATGCAAGCCTAAAAACCACCCAATTATTATATATATATATATAATAAATTTCTAAAGGTATTTTTTTTGGGGCCTCCCACAGTCATGTCCCCCTTTGCTTATTACCTTGGAGGTTCCATTACCATTTGTAATATGTATTTTCTTGCTTTGGTTGTGTTTAGTTCTCTAATGTGTTGTTTGTGAAGACTGCAGATTTAGATCTTTTTGGACACTAATGCCATTTTATTTGTGGCTTCCAAAGGGCATGTTTAAGTAGTTGCGTATGCAGAACTTTAATGATATGGAAAAACTAAATACTTTATCTGACAATTAGAACCTGAAGAAGGGCAGTTGCCCGAAAAGCTCGCTATCTGCTGTTTATGTGCTATGTTTATATAAATGTTTTTTATGGTGACAAGTGGATTAAGAAAGAATCTTTGTCAAGCATATACCACTGATTGGTGTCGACCGTTTCTGAAAAATATTGTGTATCGGGTGGTTTTGGAGGTCCCCTCGTAATCTGGCACCCTAATTATATAATGGTTTTGAAATGCACTTACCCGTAGGTAGTGTTATAGCTGCAAATTAGAGGTCAAAATATGTTTCCTGAATGAGAAGCTGTAGGTTCAAGGTTCCCTGGTTGTTTCTGTTGTAGATACAGACTCAGAGCTCAATGGATGTTACCTGTGGAGCAGCAGGTTGACAGCTCCCTGGGTGTTATTTTACAGAGCTGCAGGTTAAGAGCTCAGTTTATGCTTCCTATGAAGGGTACAGGCTCAGAGCTCAGTGGATGTTCCCTGTGCTTTTGAAGGGTTTTGAGCTTGGTGGATGATCCTTGTGGAGCTGCAGGTTCAGAGCTCAGTGGGTGTTTCCAGTGCATCTGCAGGTTCAAGGCAGGGGATTTCCCGGGGCTGCAGGTTCAAGGGTCAGTGGTGTTCCCCTGGAGCTGCGGGGG
>JAODAL010046616.1:0-30740 GCA_025379985.1 Phyllomedusa bahiana
GTGCCAATCATTACAAACCTTTTTCCGTAGTCGGGTATTATCTCTTTTGAATTCCCTTTTTGGTTGCCATAATTGTGGTTTCAAGAGCTGCCACATTCTTGTTGATTTTATCCAACAATTGTTGGTATTCAGCATTATTAACGTATTCTGATAACTTGGTTTCCAAATCCTGGATCTGCAGCGAAAGTTGTTCCAATTTGTTTTGCTCTTCATGTACTATCAGTTCCATGAGTTTTATTGAGCATGCAGACAGAGTTTCATTCCACTTGCATATGAAAGCTTCGGAATAAACAAAGGTGGGCATCTTCCTTAACCGCAAACCTCGCGGAATCATATTTTTCAAGATGTACTGCTGTAAGGTAGTCAAGTCCCACCAAATACGTGTTTCATGGATCAGAGTTTTCTCCAGATCCCTCAGGTCGTCACGCCATTCATAATTAGATGATTCATTACCGTCCTGTATATCAAATACCTGTGCAACTTTTTCACCTCTATTGAGGCGCATAGAAAAGGCCATAATGGTAATGATAACTCCAATCTCCCCTTGTTTAAATCACAAGTATATATAACTTGACTCTGCATGTAATTGATGCAATATTCAATTGTACATAGCTTATAATTATAAAAATATAATCATAATACTGGAAAGAGTGCACGGCATCAGAATTAACATTTGGCAACAAAACAACAAGTGGCCAGCTCACCAGTCCAGTGTAATAATCCCAGATTGCACGGCTGCACTCCGATAAGAGCAAAGAGTCCTACAGCACCATAAAAACATTTTGCCTTTTTGCAGAAAATAAAAAGTTGGTGACTTTCTGTTATCTAGCAGCGCTACCTGGGTTCTCTGCTATATGGTGCTTTTATTTATACCTTTATTATTATAACTGCTTCTGCTGTTGTTTCAGCTTCATGTCATTAGATGCTGGGGCCAAGCTTATTTTGCCATGGTGCAAAAATGTGGTATTTTTTTTTATATGGAATAAGAAATTGGTGGCTTTCGGTTATCAAGCCCTATTGTGTGGCTTCTCGGATATGTGGCGCTATTATTTATATTTTAATTATTGTTACTTATGCTGCTATTTAGATTAGATAGAGAGGTCCATATTATTTTGCTATGGGCTCCTATGAATTCTAGTTATGCCCCTGCTGTTAACTAAAATGCTTGACAACAGATCGGCTATCAAAACTGCCATACTAGCATCTGTACAAGTCGTTGGTTAATTACGTTACCTTTTATGATGAAAACTTTACAAAGAGAGCAATTATACGAATATGACAATGAAAATGAAAATGTGGGTGGTTTACTTGTATGTAATTACTAAAACAACTTGAATTAATAGCTTTGATGGAGTCATTGTTGGTGGTTGGTAAGAAAAAACGGCTTTGTTCATAGCAATTAACTGGAGATTGGTATTTATCAAGGTGAAACACTTCCCTGCTTATGGGTGTTGTGGGCTGGAGCTAATCTTTTGATTTCCCAGTATGCCTTCTGTTATTTTAATATATTGTTCACATTTTTCTTTGCTACAGATACAAAAGATCAAAGCGGCACCAGACAGAATGTGAAATTCAAAGAGCTGAATCAAGGTAGGAATAAAAAGGAGTCAACTTTATGAGTTGCATTGTAAAATTTCCAGTTGCTAAAATAAAAACCTTTAAAATTAAAAAAAATTTAGCGACTGCATGAAAATAAATTGAGACGGTTTCATAGGTAAAATAAAGGATAAAGTGAAATAAAGCGAACGCCATTCATAAGACACTGGGATAATATGCACAAAATCATTGCTGATTCAGAGAGAAGAAAGCACTGCTGGAACTTGTCATCGCCCTATTGCCAGGTGTAACCAGACATGTCGCATCCATAGATGTTACCATAGACAGGAATGTGTCTTCTTTATGGAAAGCTAAGTTCACACTTTTTTTTTTTTTTTACAATACAATAGATTACATTGGATCTATTAGGGCACATGCTATTCAATAAATGTACCCATATTCTTGAGGTAGCGCAACACTATGTCCAGGGTATAATAAAGTTCATGACACATATGTTAAACATATCCTTAGAGTTTAAAGGCAATGTGACTTAGGCTCTGTCTACACTGCACAGAAAAACTTCAGTTTTTTCAGCGTTTTTCGTTCTCTAAAAATGCTGGAAAAACGACTATAAAAATCCCCATAGACTGCTATTGTAAAAACGTCCTCCCTGTCTACACTGAGCTTCTTTTTTTCTGTTTGTTTTTTTTTATTTGGTCGTATTTTGCAACATGTTCTAAAAAACGCCAGAACAGGGCAGAAAATTTACTACAGGAGTCTATGTAAAGCGCAGAATGTCTTTTGGCGCGTTTTTTGCGGCGATTTTTCAATGAAAACCCTCCCAGGAGACCCAAGCCCACCTATAGTGGGTGTAACAAAGGTTATTTATTATAAAAATCTGCATACTAGTGTCTGATGTTTTCCTTTTTTGTACCTTTTGTAATAAAATGATCATGCTTTTGGTCGCTAATGATTTTTGCGCAATTCATATTTTTTTCGCTAAAAATACGTTATTTACAGATTTTGCCGTCAGAATCTGTTTTTTTACAGATTTTGATGCTAAACTCCTTTTCTAAACATATTTTGGTGCTAATAAAGTTATCTTGCTACTGATGTTTGAAAATACATTTTTTACGGATTTTGGCGCCAGAATCCGTTTTTTACGATTTTGGCGCCAGAATATGGTTTTTTTACGGATTTTGCCGCCAAACCCGTTTTTTAAGTTTTTCTGCACTAAAATAATTTTTTTACAGATTTTGGCGCTAATAACCTGTTCTCGCCGCTGATGCCAAAAAAGTTTTTTTTCCCCATTTTGGCGCAAGAATCCGTTTTTTACTTTTTGGCACTAAAATAATTTTCTTTACAGATTTGGCGCCAATAACGTTATCTCGCCTCTTAACGCCAAAAATACGTTTTTTTCCGATTTTGGCGCAAAAATACGTTTTTTTTACGTTTTTTGACACTAAAATAATTTTTTTAACTGATTTTGGCGCTAATAACGTTATCTCGCGTCTGACGCCAAAAATACGTTTTTTACGCATTTTGGCGCAAAAATCCGTTTTTTTTACGTTTTTTGGCACTAAAATAATTTTTTTTACAGATTTTAGCGCCAATAACGTTATCTCGCTTCTGACGCCAAAAATACGTTTTTTTACGGATTTTGGCGCAAAAATAATTTTTTTTACGTTTTTTGACACTAAATAATATTTTTATTAACTGATTTATGCCGCTAAACGTTATCTCGCTTCTGACGCCAAAAAATACTTTTTTTACGCATTTTGGCGCACCAAAATCCATTTTTTTTACGTTTTTGGCACAAAATAATTTTTTTTTACCGATTTTAGCGCCAATAACGTTATCTCGCCTTCTGACAGCCAAAAAACGTTTTTTTACGGATTTTGTGCGCAAAAATGTTTTTTTTACGATTTTTTTGACACAAATATTTTTTTTTACTGATTTTGGCGCATAATAACGTTATCTCGCTTTCTGACGCCAAAAAAAGTTTTTTTACGCATTTTGTCCCAAAAATACTTTTTTTACGTTTTTTGGCACTAAGATAATTTTTTTTACAGTTTTTATCGGCAATAACGTTATCTCGCCTCTGACGCTAAAAATAAGTTTTTTTTACTGATTTTGGCGCAAAAATACGTTTTTTACGTTTTTTGACGCTAAAATAATTTTTTTACTGATTTTGGCGCTAATAACGTTATCTCGCTTCTGATGCCAAAAATACGTTTTTTTATGCATTTTGGCGCAAAAATCCGTTTTTTTACGTTTTTTGGCACTAAAATAATTTTTTTTACAGATTTTAGCGGCAATAACGTTATCTCGCCTCTGACGCCAAAAATTCGTTTTTTTTACGGAGTTTGGCGCAAAAATAAGTTTTTTTTACGTTTTTTGACACTAAAATAATTTTTCTATAAAACTGATTATTCGCCGCCTAATAAGCTGGTTTATCTGCTTTTCTGACGCCAAAAATACTTTTTTTTACGCATTTTGGCGCAAAAATCCGTTTTTTTACGCTTTTGGCACTAAAATAATTTTTTTTACCGATTTTAGCGCCAATAACGTTATCTCGCCTCTGACGCTAAAATACGTTTTTTTACGGATTTTGGCGCAAAAATACGTTTTTTACGTTTTTTTGACGCTAAAATAATTTTTTTACTGATTTTGGCGCTAATAACGTTACTCGCCTCTGACGGCAAAAATACGTTTTTTACGCATTTTGGCGCAAAAATCCGTTTTTTTATGTTTTTTGGCACTAAAATAGTTTTTTTTTACAGATTTTGGCGCTAATAACGTTATCTCGCTTCTGACGCCAAAAATAAGTTTTTTACGCATTTTGGCGCAAAAATCTGTTTTTTTTACGTTTTTTGGCACCAAGATAATTTTTTTTACAGATTTTAGCGGCAATAACGTTATCTCGCCTCTGACACCAAAAATACGTTTTTTTACGGATTTTGGCGCAAAAATAAGTTTTTTTACGTTTTTTGACACTAAAATAATTTTTTTTACTGATTTTGGCGCTAATAACGTTATCTCGCTTCTGATGCCAAAAATACGTTTTTTACGCATTTTGGCGAAAAAATACGTTTTTTTTACGTTTTTTGGCACTAAAATAATTTTTTTTACAGATTTTGGCGCTAATAACGTTATCTCGCTTTTGACGCCAAAAATAAGTTTTTTACGCATTTTGGCGCAAAAATCTGTTTTTTTACGTTTTTTGCCACTAAAATAATTTTTTACAGATTTTAGTGCCAATAACGTTATCTCGCCTCTGACGGCAAAAATACGTTTTTTTACGGATTTTGGCGCAAAAATAAGTTTTTTACGTTTTTTGACGCTAAAATAAATTTTTTTACTGATTTTGGCGCCAATAACGTTATCTCGCCTCTGACGCCAAAAATACGTTTTTTTATACGATTTGCCGCAAAAATCGGGTTTTTTTACGTTTTTTGACACTAAAATAATTTTTTAAACTGATTTTGCCGCTAATAACGTTATCTCGCTTCTGACGCCAAAAATACTTTTTTTTACGCATTTTGGCGCAAAAATCCGTTTTTTTACGCTTTTGGCACTAAAATAATTTTTTTTACCGATTTTAGCGCCAATAACGTTATCTCGCCTCTGACGCCAAAAATACGTTTTTTACGGATTTTGGCGCAAAAATCCGTTTTTTTACGTTTTTTGACACTAATACATTTTTTTTACTGATTTTGGTGCTAATACCTTTATCTTGTTTCTGACGCCAAAAATACGTTTATTACGCATTTTGGCGCAAAAATACGTTTTTTTATGTTTTTTGGCACTAAAATAATTTTTTTTACAGATTTTAGCGCCAATAACGTTATCTCGCCTCTGACGGCAAAAATACGTTTTTTTTACGGATTTTGACACTAAAATAATTTTTTTTACTGATTTTGGCGCTAATAACGTTATCTCACTTCTGACGCCAAAATACGTTTTTTTACGCATTTTGGCGCAAAAATCCGTTTTTTTTACGTTTTTTGGCACTAAAATAATTTTTTTTACAGATTTTGGCGCTAATAACGTTATCTCGCTTCTGACGCCAAAAATACGTTTTTTACGCATTTTGGCGCAAAAATCCGTTTCTTTACATTTTTTGGCACAAAAATAATTTTTTTTACAGATTTAAGCGGCAATAACGTTATCTCGCCTCTGACGCTAAAAATACGTTTTTTTTACGGATTTTGGCGCAAAAGTACGTTTTTTACGTATTTTGTCGCTAAAATAATTTTTTTACTGATTTTGCC
This sequence comes from Phyllomedusa bahiana, assembly GCA_025379985.1. Classification (NCBI taxonomy): domain Eukaryota; kingdom Metazoa; phylum Chordata; class Amphibia; order Anura; family Hylidae; genus Phyllomedusa; species Phyllomedusa bahiana. The sequence continues at coordinate 5,811 of JAODAL010046616.1, forward strand.
GCTAATAACGTTATCTCGCTTCTGACGGCAAAAATACGTTTTTTACGCATTTTGGCGCAAAAAACTTTTTTTTACGTTTTTTGACACTAAAATAATTTTGTTTAACTGATTTTGGCGCTACTAACGTAATCTCGCTCTCTGACGCCAAAAATAAGTTTTTTTTTACGCATTTTGGCGCAAAAAATACGTTTTTTTTTTTACGTTTTGGGCACTAAAATAATTTTTTTAACAGATTTTAGTGCCAATAACGTTATCTCGCTTCTGACACCAAAAATAAGTTTTTTACGGATTTTGCCGCAAGAATCAATTTTTATGGCTTTTGGGGCAAAAAATCCGTATCTTACAGATTTTGGCGCTAATAAAAGTGATCTAGCTTTTGACGCAAATAAATACATTTTTTACGGATTTCGCGCCAGAATCCGATTTTTGACGGGTTTGGGGGCTTAGTTCAATATCTTTAAAAAATTTTGGTGCTAATAAAGTGATCTCGCTTCTGACACAAAAATTTTTTTTTACGGAATTTGACGCAATAATGCGGTTTTTGGGATTTTGGCGCTAAAATCCTTTTTCTTTACAGATTTTGATGCTAATAAAGTTATCTTGCTGTATGGAAAGATAATGTGGATTTTTGTGGATTTTGGTGCAAGAATCTGGTGCAAAATTTAATAGAGCAGTATCACACAGCAGCAGCACACAAAGGACAATGTGCTCACAATGGCTACAGTGATCTAAAGGAAGTGACTACTTAACATGTTAACTCCACCTGTAGGGTGTAGCTTACATCCAATGGCTTAATTTGTGCACACATTAAAAAGCAGAGCAAAGACGCTCCAAACAACGCTTCAAACAACGCCCCAAAAAACGGACGTTTTTTTCAGCTGCTTTTGACAGGCAGTGGACAGAAAACTCAGTTTCATGAACGTTTTTAGTAATTCGTTTTCAGTCGTTTTTTGTTCACTGCAGTGTAGACATAGCCTTATTGTTTAACTCATGTTTTTATGTTAAAGATCTTTTTTTTTTTTTGTATCTAATAATTGTCTACTTAAAGAGAACATGTCACCTAGATTATGCCCCCTTGCTGAGGGCAGCACAAGCTAGTGTCAGACCTGCTGTTTCCAGCGCTGTGTCCCTTATTCTGTAAGATGCTGGAGTTTTAGAGTATTTAATGCTCAAATCTGCAGTTTCAGCCAGAAGAGTCATGAAAAGAGTCAGTTTTTTTCATAACCCACCAATCGGAGGCTAGCCCCACCCACCTCACAACTGGCTCTACTATTACTTTGAATAAGTAGAACCATGTGAATAACTGCCAGGTGAGAGGGGCTAACACCTGCTCATGAATAAGATTTGAGCATTAAATGCTTTAAAACTACAGCATAAGGGACACAGTGCTGGAAACAGCAGGTCTGACACTAGCTTGTTCTGTCCTCAGCAAGGGGGGCATAACATATGTGACAGGTTCCCTTTAATAATCATCTGACACTTCTTGTTCTGTAGAGAAATCTTTTCAGCAGTCTTCTCATTATCAGCACAGACAGGGTTACACTGAAAGGTGACACCAATGTGTACAGATAACACAGGATCCACCGGCCACAATAGGAGATGTCAGCTCCTCCTCTCCCCCTCCCTGCACACTGATTCCTTCCATGGTCACAAAGCATGCCCACAACACTCTCCTATAGAAGTCAATGGGTCAGCACAGGCAAGATGTCCGCATATATATATATATATATATATATATATATATATATATATATATACACAGCAAAAATAAAAAATCTACAATCAGAAGGGTATTTTTCTTAAGTAGCATGGGGGCTTGTGCTGCCTCTGTGCTGTGCTTAGTCTCATTTCAGATTCCTAGCTGTGAGTATGGCCGTGTTTTGTTTTTTTTTGAGTAATTAATTCCCCTTTTTTCTGTAAATTGTGAGTTTAAGGGAGTGTAGGGACCTGCAATAGATAAGGAGCCGTGAAGGGGCTTGCAGGCTTACAATATAGTAGCCAATGTATCAACTAATACCTCATATTTGATGTTTTTCCAGTATGTGAAAAAAGTTTTTATACCCAACAGTACTGGGGAGCAAATGCAATTAGAATACCAGCAGCCGCCCCCCTCATGCATGGAAGGTGTGCGAGTGGCTGTCTTATAGGTATTTTTGCATCTGTACAGTCTCCCAATATTTGGTACTGTGGCTTTTTTTTATTATTATTATTATTTATTTTAAAGCGCCATCGATTCCAGGGCGCTGTACATTCGAGGGGGTTACATACATTACATAAGTCAAACGAGTACAGTGATAAGGGATAATGAAAATTGGTACGACAGAGGGAGAGGGACCCTACCCGCAGGGCTTACAATCTACAGGGAGGGGAAGAGACAGGAGGTGAGTGGCAGACATGTCTGTGGAGGAAGTAGTGACAATTAGTGAAGGTTATAGGCAAGCCTAAAGAAATGGGTTTTCAGGTTGCTTTTAAAACTGGTGAAAGTGGAGGAGAGTCTTATGTGTTGGGGCAGTGAGTTCCAGAGTGTGGGTGAAGCACGGGAGAAGTCTTGGGACGGTTGTGTGAGGAGCTTGATAAGGGGAGAGCAGAGGAGAAGGTCCTGTGAGGAGCGGAGAGTGGTGGTGAGGGGAGATATTTGGAAATTAGGGCAGAGATGTATGGAGGGGAGAGGTCATGGAGACGCCTTGTAGGTCATGGTTAGTAGCTTGAAATGAATTCGCCCGGGCAATGGAAGCCAGTGAAGGGATTGGGAGAGGGGAAGGCAAGGAGTAGCGAGGAGAGAGGTGGATAAGACGGCAGCGGAGTTAAGGATGGATTGGAGGGGGGCGAGGGTGCCAGCTGGGTGGCCACTGGGAAGGATGTTGCAGTTGTCTAGGGGGGAGATGACAAGGCATGGACCAGCATTTTTGTAGTGTCATAGCCAAGGAATGAGCGGATGCGAGAGATGTTTTTCAGGTGGAGGCGGCAGGCAGAGGTGAGGGTTTTTGGGTTTGTGGTTTTGAAAGATAAAGCAAGTCTAGGATTACCCCAACAGCGGACTTGTGGGACCGGTGAAAGTGTAGAGCCGTTGACTGTAATAAAAGAATCAGGGGGAGGGGTAAAAGTTGGATGGTGGAAAGATGATGAGTTCTGTTTTTTCCACATTTAGTTTTAGGAGACGTGAGGAGAAGAAGGAGGAAATGGAGGACAGACAGTCAGGGATCCGGGAAAAGTAAGAAGTGACATCTGGGCCAGAGATGTAGAGTTGGGTATCATTTTGCATGCTATGTGAACATATGCCAATTTAAGGTGCAGTTTTTTGTCCCACTAGTGGGGAGATGTATTGGCTACCACCAATTAACTGCACCTGGGTATTTTTCTTAAGTAGCATGGGGGCTTGTGCTGCCTCTGTGCTGTGTTTAGTCTTATTTCAGCTTCCTAGCTGTGAGTATGGCCGTGTTTCCGTTTTTTTCTTTGAGTAATTAATTCCCCTTATTTCTGTAAATACATCTTGTCTTGCCCAAAAAAGCGCTCATATGTCTATGTAGATGGAAAATAAAAAAGTTATGACTCTTGAAGGGCGAGGAGGAAAGAAAATGAAGAGCCATAATATTATGACCATGCAGCGGGAAGGAGTTAAAGGGGTTGTCTCACTACATAGATTCATTTTACCTCAGTCCTGTTTTCTCGGTTTCATTTTTGAATTCAGGGGCATGTTTTCTGGCTTCTACTGTCCTACAGTGATGAGCTGCTTAGAACATCACTTCAGCTATAGCGACCAGTGCTGGCAGCCTATCAGGAGAGATCAAACAGGTCTGTAGCTATAGCAACCTGAGGAGCTGATGCACCCCATACAAGAGGGGATATCTAGGAATAGGTAGGACACTGTTGATGGACACATATTGCAAAGTGACTTGTTTTTGCAAGATCTTTAACATAAAAAGCAATCCTTGTAGTGAGACAACCCCTTTAAAGAGGATGTCTGGGTCATTATAATAAAATGTTTTTAGGATTCTCCTGCCTGTTACGGATGTAGGTGGATTCACTAAACCACCGCAAGCGATGGTATAGGCCACGCCAGGATGCGGAGTCTAAGTAGCCCCCGGTATTCACCAGAGCCCGCCGCAAAGCGCGTTGGACTTGCTGCGGCGGGATTCCACCAGGTCGCTACCTCTGACGTGATTTCCTTGCGGCAGAAGCCGAGGTGCAGTGTGGTACAGAATCGTAAGATGGAAACATAGTCATGGACAATCGATCAGGTCAGGGCAGGCTGCCGGCAACATAGTCAGGAAATGTAAGCAGGGATAACTGGTACACAGGACAAAACTCTCTCCTACACGCTCTGAAACACACTATAGAACACCAATACTCTGGCAGAGAGTGTAGGGAGAGTCTAGAAAATATAGGGTCAGCACCCAGCAATTAGCCAAATACCGGCGTGCTGTTACTTTAAATACAGAATAGCTGCCGCGTGCCTGCTCTCGAGGGTGCGCATGCGGCAGCTCTTCTGGATTTAAAGGACCAGCGTGGTGGTACTTGGCTAATTGCTGGGTACTGACCCTATATTTCGCGCCGGCTCGCATCAAAGCGGAGACGGGATGTAGGACTGTGGCTGGGTGAGTATACAGCTGGGCATAGCGAGGGGGAACAGGAGCGGCCGCGGCCTGGGGCGGGGGTCGCGGCAGGCTCCATGACACTGCCCTGGTAAAATAAAAAAAGCTTTTTCTGACTTCTCCACTCACCTGCTTTCCAGCAATGTCTACAATGGTTTTCTCTTTGCTTCTGGCTCCGGTTGGTTAGCGTGCCATTGCCTGATGTCACTGTTCGAACGTCAATGCTCTGAGCGGTGATACCAATAAAAGGCATGTGACCACTGCTGCTAATCAATAATTCCCTGTGAAATCACAATTCTGGAGCCTCTTCTCTTATAACTCTGTGTTGGGCTGTTCCTCTGTTATTCCTCCTAGAAATGTGTTACTCTAATTATAGACTTATATGGTGAAGCTTATTAATACTGACTAACTGCTCTGCCAATATAGATTATTGTGCTCAGATGTTGATGTTTGCCAGACTTCAAGCATAGGATCCTTGGCTATCACACTGTATAGTCACAATGCAAATCAATTGGTTACCACCTACGTTGGCATATATTGCATCAGAAAGCTATTAAACTAAAAATGCCAGCATGCCTACTGCCGGTCAAATGTTGCCCGTGTGACCACAGGATAGCAGCATGATACAGAAGGGATGGCTGATGTTACTTAAGCAAGATGTATCCATGCCAGCAGATCTATTAAGCTTATTTCCTATGAGACAGACTTTGATGTCACAGGCAACCTCATTTTTCTTTTGCCAACGCAGAACCATCCGACCTCTTCAAATTATGCTGACAAATTGACACATCGCTCTGAGGATTAAGACCCCAGACACATTGTTCTCACTATGGTCTGCAGCAATTAATTTGATGGCTGCGGTGGTTAAAACATTGGAGAGAAGCACACGCAGGAGACTAATCTCAACTGTGCAGAAAACTGCTAATGTGATCTCTCTAAGAAAAGTTGCTTATTAATAGACATCAGTGTTCTGTGCTGCCCGGCTAGTTTGCATTCACGGCAATGTACTACTGTATACTAATGATATCCACAACTACAAGTGACTTAGGGAGGGCTAATCATAACTCTAGAAATGTCACGGAAACACAAAAAGCTTACAGAAAACTAGATTATAGCAGGAAAAAAATGTTAGAAAATAAAAATAACTACACTGAGGTGACATAATGGATGGACCTCATAAGCCCATGAATAATTGGCAGCGCCAAAAATAGATTGTCCTATAGGTTGGGGGATTTTACTAAAAAATTAGATTTCCTATTCTGGTCTTCAGCTACAACATGAGATGCAACTAATGTATTAATAGGGGTTTTCTGTGGGTGGTTCTATGGCAGTGTTTAACATATTTATCTCCCCTATAACTAGGTGAGACATTACAAAGACATAAGTGCAGGAGATTTAGGGCGACATGTATGAAATGTCAGAAATAAATTTAATGAAATCTACTGAGGACCAGGTACTTATCCTTAAATACCACAGGCTGATGTTAGTTCAGTGAAGTTTATATGCCCAGGAGGTACTTAAAAGCAGGCTTGGGCTGGCCCACAGGTAAATAAGAGAATCCCGGTGGGCCCCTGAGCATGGCAGAAAAGCAGAGAAAGAGAGGCAAAAAAGCAAGTGGCAGAGTACAGGAGGCATGTAAAATCAATTATAGTAACTGTAGGCTGGGTCCCTACAATAAACTCCTTGAGGTGGGCCCAGACACAGCTCAACTGGTGGGCCCCTAGAATCAACTCCACCTGTGGGACCTAGACACCTCAGTCCAGCACTGCTTATAACATTTCATTTTCTACTAGACATAGAGCAAAATTGGTTGTAGGGGAAGTGAGAGTTTCTAGATGGTCCATTTTGACATGGCTTAGTGCTGTCCTATGCTTATGTAACTACTCATACATACATGTATTGTATTGTTAGAAGCTTAAGCCAAATATGCCAGGCCTTCAGGGGTTGCCAGTAATGATGCAAAATTAGGCAGCAAAGTCTGTCTGTATTTGAATAATGATTAAATATTCAAGATTCGTCATTAGTGGCGAGCACTTCTATGTTGGAAATGTTCCCAGTGATTTGTACATGACAGCACTGTCCAAGACTTTTCATGCCAAGGGCAAAACACCTTTCATTGTTGTGTTTATAAAAAAAATCCACTTGCAAAAATTGGTACCTATAGTATAGATTGTAATATGGAATATAGTTAGTTACCATGCAAACATCAGCGCATCTAAGGCCATATAAAACTGGTAGTAGTAAGTGTCCAATTTCCCTGCAGTGTCACTACAGGCAGGGCCGTCTTAACAGCATTATGGGTCCCTGCGCTTAGCCGTGCATTGGGCCCCCCAAAAAATACAACCACTCACAGGAATACATAAATTATCTAGAACAAACTTATAACCTATAACACAACCATATAGAAACCACAGAATGGTCAGACACCAGCTCTGGTCACCATCACATGCAGGCCCGGACTGCCCATAGGCCAGCTCGGATCACCCGCCGAGGGATCTGGTGTTTCCCCCCGGCGGGCCCCGAGTGCCGGCGCAACTACAGGGGCCGCAATGGTCGCATCCGCGACCGGAACCCTGTGCCAGGGGGCCGACAGGCTCCCTCGCCACACGGCTGCACGGCCGGGTCACAGACCTAGCCATGCAGCCATCACGGCCGCCACCTGCACCGCGTGGTGCAAGCAGCAGCCGAGGCAGAACAGCCAAGATCCTCTGATCCCGGCCGTTCAGCCTCCGCGGGGCAGGCATGCAATGTGATGATGTCATCGCGTGCCTGCTCCCGCGGACCGCACTTTGCTGCTAGTGGCCTCCGAAGCAGGAGAAGAAGAGGAGGGGAAACAGGTAAGTATTATTATAATTATTTTTTTAAACTAATTACTGGCCCTACCTGCCTAAGAACTATCCCTGCCTTCCCAAGAACTAGCCCTGCCTACCTAAAAATTATCCCTGCCTGCCTACAAACTAGCCCTGCCTGCCTAAAAACTAGCCCTATCTGCCTAAGAACTAGCCCTGCCTGCCTAAAAACTAGCCCTATCTGCCTAAAAACTAGCCCTGTCTGCCTAAAAACTAGCCCTATCTGCCTAAAAACTAGCCCTATCTGCCTAAAAACTAGCCCTGCCTGCCTAAAAACTAGCCATATCTGCCTAAAAACTAGCCCTGCCTGCCTAAAAACTAGCCCTATCTGCCTAAAAACTAGCCCTGCCTGCCTAAAAACTAGCCCTATCTGCCTAAAAACTAGCCCTGCCTGCCTAAAAACTAGCCCTGCCTGCCTAAAAACTAGCCCTGCCTGAGAACTAGCCCTGCCTGCCTTAGAACTGGCCGTGCCTGGCTAATTACTGGCCCTGCCTGGCTACTTACTGGCCCTGCCTGGCTAATTACTAGCCCTGCCTGGCTAATTACTGGCCCTGCCTGCCTAAGAACTGGCCCTATCTGCCTAAGAACTGGCCCAGCCTGGCTAATTACCTGGGACAGCCCTAGCTACCTGCTTTAGGAGGTCTTTCTTCTTACCTGCCTAATAGTGGGGCTTGAATACCTACCTAATGGGGATCTACCTATTTACTTGCCACTTATATGATTTTTTTAATTTCTAATTTTTAGGATCTAACATACACTGTTTGGAGTACAATTACTGTGTAGGGCACCAAAGGGGCTCTATGGATGGGGAGTTTGTACAGAGTTGGGAATTGATAGAAAGTGCTGGAAAAGAGAGGAGTCTAAGATGTATTTGTGGCAAATTCTACAGGGACGAGTAGTGACCGGGAGAAGAAGACATTGCATGCTGTACTGGACAGAGAAAAAAATGGAAAGGAACAACTCATCAGGAAAGACTTCAGGGAGGTTTGGGCCAGATGGAGAAGAAAAGGAGAAGAGAACAACTCCCATCAGAGATGACGTCTCCTGTGAGTCCCTGCTGTCAGGGGTAATTTTCCTTCTATGTTGAATCCGTGCTGTGTTCATGTGATGTGACCTGACTACTGGGGATGTGATTGGTGGGGTTGTAGGTTATGCTGGTGCTCATGTAGTGTCAGTGTGGGCTTGTCCCTGATTGTAAAGCAAGTGCACACCTGACTCTGATGAGGGGTTTCTCTGCACCACGGTTTCTTTCTTGCTTGTATGTAGGGGGCTTTCACACGGAGCGGTTTTGGTGCAACTTTTGATGCGTTTTTTTGTGCAGAAATGTATAGCATTAACTGCTCTGCCTTTCTGCACAAAAACGCACCAAAAACACATCAAAAACGCACCAAAAATGCTCTGTGTGAAAGCACCTTTATAGTGTAGTTTATTTTAGACAGTGGCGAGGTGCGAGAACAAGGGACATTTTGTAAGCGGATATTGTATGTGGGCTGGTGGGGGCGCTGTGCCAGGGCTGATTTTTATTCCCAGTCCGGCCCTGATCACATGACAGTAACTACAGCACTGATTTAACAGAGACGCAAAATACCCCCGATATCCAGGGACTCACAGGAGACGTCTTATCTGATCAGTTGTTCTCTGAATCATTCTTTTTCCTCTTTTCTTCTCCATCTGGCCCAGACCACTAGGACGACTTCTCCCGCAACTAGACCGTGCAGAATGTAGCGCACAAACGTCTTAGACATCTAACTTTATCAGCACTTCGCTACCGATTCCTACCTCTGAAATGGGCACCCCCACTAAGTAAATAGGAAGGAATGTTGCCAACCATTAAGTAGGTAGGTATCTAGATCATAGTAGGTAGGTATACAGCCCCCTGTAGGTAGATATGCTGCCCCCTGTAGGTTATAGGCATCCTGTAGGATATAGGCCCCCCTGTAGGTTATTAGGCCCCTGTAGGTTATAGGCCCCCCGGTATTATATATGGTACCCTGTAGGATATAGTCCCCCTGTAGGTTGTAGCCCCCTCTGTAGGTTATATGGCCTCCTGTAGGTGATATGGCCCCCTTGTAGGTGATATAGCTCCCTTGTAGGCTATAGGCCCCCTGTAGGTGATATAGCCCCCCTGTAGATAAAAGAAAATGAAAAAAAAAATCGCTACTTACCTTTTTACACTCTCCCGCCGGGGACCTCACTCCGAGAGCTGGTTTCCAGCATGAGCGGTGTGACATCATCACATCGCCTACGCCGGGATGTGGCTTCTGGGATTTCCTAGGCTGGAAGTCTGCTGGCTGTCAGCCTAAGAAATACAGCGGCGCAGGAAGTGATGACATTGCCTCCCGCGCCGCTTAAAGATGCGGTGAGTCTGTCCCTGCACACAAGCGTGCCACCCAGTCCCGCCGTAAAGGCCGAGTCACACCACTGGGAAGGGTAAACAGCTGCCCAGGAGGACTCCCTGTGCTCGTGGGGCCCCCTGGCAACCACCTACCCTGCCCAATGGAAGAGATGGCCATGACTACAGGGGAAATTAATCATTACACAGGGCCCATGCACACGCATGGGTTGTCTGGAAAGGACAGGTCCTCCAGAGTAAGAGATACTCTTTGAAGCTTCTCTCCAATCTGAGCAAAAGATGAGGATCCTAAACAGAGAATCCTCAATCTTCTTTTAAAGGATTTTTACCACAAAGCCTTTCAAAAGTCCCTTGTCCTCTTCAGCTTTCACGTCCTCAAAAAACACGAACTTAAAAAAAACAGAACTTGTTTGAACTGGTACATAACCAAGGTTTTGACATCACCATGCCTTTGCACACAGTGTGCTCACTCTAGTCAAACAAAGTCTGTTTATGTAAAGTCAAGTAGCCTAAAGTACTAAAGCATTGAGTAGCTACAATATACCTGATGGCGGGCTTTTTGCCTTTCAGAAAAGGGTCCAGGGCCAATCCCTGCAGGAACCAAAAAATTTAATTTTTTTTCTCAAAGCACAACCATTGAGGTTTTTTTTTTTATTTATGTGCCCTTTTGACCAATTACTAAGAAACAAGGGCGGGGGTAGAAACAATACTTGGGTCGAACCCCATCAGCAGTGAGTGTGGGGGATTACCTAAACAGGCGGGACTGACAGACTGCCTGAAGGGGCGCTATTAAGACAGTGATGTCTGAGCTCTCGTCACTGTCTTATCCCCTAGAAAGAGATGTACCTAGGGTCACTAAGGGAGCAGCTAAAAAAAAAAACATCGAATTTTTCAATAATGATGAAAGAAAAATTTTTTATTTTTTAATTTGCAAGCGCCCCCAATTTTAAAATTTGGGGGAAAACCCCTTTAAAGTTTTTCAAAGGGTTGATTCCAGGAAAAAAAGAAAATAAATTTAAAAATAAATGTTTGTATAAAACAAATAGCACTAAAGAAACGTTTGTGAAACACACATGATGGTGTGTTGACAAGCCAAAAACACCTGTGTGTGAATAAAAAGCTCACAGTAGACACTAAGGGCGACATGTATGAACGGGGCTGCACCATTATAGATGTATGAAGTCAGACTCCAAACTTTGGCACTATCCGTGCCTGCCCAACACTTTGTAATGCGCCAAAGATTTGGGGCGTTCTGGGGGCATTGCACCACATTCATAGGATTGGACACATTTCTGAATATTTAAGAATATGAATAATCAAACATAGGCACATAACAGTAAGAACAGCCAGACCAGGTTAAAGGTGGTCTGCCTGAACCAGACTTATTGTATTAGCACTACACTGTACCTGTATGTATGACCTGCAGAAGAACAGCTTCATACATTCTGGTCCATTCTACACTGACTTAAAGGGAATCTGTTGCCAATTTTTTTTTTACTTATTAAATCAAGCCCCTGATCCATATTCTTTTCTTCTCAGCCATTTTTATTTCCTGATTGTAGATTTCTCAATTTTTCGGCCTCTAATATGATTTGGGGAAGACATTCTTACTTGCATTGCTTTAACAGCAGTCAAGAGATACTTTACAGCACTTCATGCACAAGGAGGCCTTAAAACTGATTCTGTCCCATAGACTTCTAAGGAGAGTTTTCTAGTCATGTTGTGTGACCTGGAAGAAATCACATGCAGGAGGTGAGAGGGGGAGCGTGACTATCTCCTTTGTTACTGGTGATTCTGTTTTATCTATACACATTGGTGTCTCCTTTCAGTTTGACTCTGCTTTTACTGATAATGAACAGACCCCTGAAAATCTTTCCCCCTTTCAGAACAGGAATGTCAGACTATTATTAGGCTATGGCCAAAGTGAAAAACTGCATGACTTAAGAATCAATAAAAAGATACTGAAAGTGATATGGAAAATAAAAATAAAAAAAAAAATAACCAAAAATTCCTAAAAAATGTGTTTAACATAAAAATGTGAGTTAAACAATAAGTCATTTTTTGATGACACATTCCCTTTAAAGCTACTTAGAACTGACCTGTCAGCACCAATGTGCATACATGTCGCCCTAACTGTTCAAGGAACTTTGCAAAACTAAACATAAATAACAAGAAATAGGCAGAGTATAGGAGTCATTGACAGTCCCTTACTGTAGCTGTAGGGTGGGCCCCTAAAATAAACACTACCAGTGGGCCCAGAAACAACTCAGCTGGCGGGCCCCTAGAATCATCTCCACCTGGGAGCCCTAGACACCCCAGTCCGACACTGAGTCTGGCGGTTTGTGACCTAGTAAAGGCACGGGGGGGGGCCTAGACTTTAAACACATCAGCCCTTTTCGCCACGTCATCTAGAGGGCTCAACTTGGGATAAAAGGACGACACTGTTGCACTGTGAAGGTGGCGACTGCGATCGCTGCAGAGCTGAGTTTGTGTGGTGAGGTGGAACAGTGGGTCCCCCTCGCCCAGGGGCCCGGCTGTAAGTGCGACTTCTGCTAACCTTGTAGCTACGCCACTGCTCATTGATTAGCTTTAAACAAACAAATAAATTACTAATCTGATTTTGCATCATTTCAGAGTTAAGCAGTTCTTATCTCAATTTTTTCTTTGCCGGCCACCTCCCCCACTCAGCAGGGTCAGCGGGTCACTCTCCCCCTTTTTGGGGCCCTTTTTTTAGCAGGAAAGAGCTTCTCACTCTCTGATCTGAACTTTCTAAAAAAAAAATTTTTAGTCATAAATTTAAAAAGACCTGGAACAGCCTGTGTCATCCTGTCGTCTGCAAGCACATTTATGTTAAATACATCAAAGAAAAGCAAGGCAATCACAGCTAACTTTTTCTGGGCACCGGGAAGTTTTCTTTCTTTTTACCTGAACTTCCCTCATACAAAATACGCTCTAATCTGACATTTTGCCAGGATCTGCTTTTACAATGTCCCTTTTTTTTACACAACCCATCTATCAATAATGTCCCAGAAACAGGCTTGGCTAGGAATAGAGCAATGGTTAAAATTTTCTGATCTAAAGGCCCCACTGTCATTTTGTGCCTCTGCCAGAGGCCGCAGTAAATCTCCAACGAAAAAACCCCAAAATGGCGAAAGTCTTGGTTTTACTTTTGAGGGGCCGAGATCGAATGGGGGGTCACCCTCTTGCTCCAGAAAGAGGAAATAGCCACCTCACTTCATTGTAGTTTTGTTATAGAAGTGGCTGTTTCACAACTAACATACACATATAGAAATCCAGAGATACTACAAAAACAAGTTTTACTCGACTGCTCATTTGGACTTTTAGATTGCTTAAAATATCATGTACAGCCCTGTTGGGCCACCCATACAGAGCCCAGCCCTACAAGCAAGGTTACAACATACCCACTGAAAAATGGGACATTATTTATTAAAAAAAAACACAGACCCAAGACATACTTCCCCCAAAACCACACAAAAATATTTCCAAGAGGAGCAAAATGCCCCAGTCCACATGGAAGAATTTAACCCCTTAACCGAACCCTGAAAGTAGTTAAAAGGGGGGGGGTTTTCCCCGCTAAAGTTGGGTTTTTTTTTTCTTTAAAAAACCCAAAACTTGCAATTAGTTTCATTACAAAATTTTTATATTTTGAGCAGTTTTTTCAAATTATACTTAAAACCTCCTTTACCCCCAAAATGTTATCCTTTTTTCTTAACGGCTGTAGGGTTTTTTGTCCAGTTTTTAAAAAAAAAAAATCCCCACTGTTTGTATAAAGGGGGGGGTGGGTTGACTCTGGTTTTTTTTTCCGGTTTTTTAACCCTTTGCCCCCGTTTTCTTTCCCCGTCTCTACACGATAATGGACACATGACCCTGTCTGTTACATAATCTGGGGTTTCTTTTAACGGACTATCTAAAAACCCTTTAAAAAGACAGGGCAGGAAACTTTATGCCTCCGTTTGGGGAAAATCCTAGTAAAGTAACATTCCCCTTTCGTTCGGGGTGTGGGAAAAATGAACAAGCGGGAAAAGGGGCCTTCACCCTTCTTCTCTAAAGCACCCACTTTCCCTTCCTCTCACACCTAAAAAAGCCCCCCCAAAACAGGTGAAAGCCGTAATGAGACAAACCCCTTTTAATGCCAAAAATTTTTTTTTAGTTTTTCCCCCTTTCTTTCAACATTGAATTTTTTATTTTTTCAATACGCAGTTGTAGGGGCTTCGTTTTATTCAAGATATTTACTTACGGGGGAATATTTAATTTCACTTATAAAAAATTTGCAAAAATTTTTCCGTTTTTTACTTTCTTTTAATTTTTTTTACACCATTCACATTTCACATTTTATAACTTTTAAATTTATTTTTCAGGTTTTAAAGCCTGGGGGATCCCTATTATGTGTTGGGTGTTTTTTATTTTTTTTAATGTTGCACAATTATTTTTTATTAAATTTTTTATTTTTTTTTAAAAAAATTTTTTCTCACTTTTTTTTTTTTTTCTTTTTTTTAAATCCATAAGGAAGAACTTTTTACCCTTTTTTTTTTTTTTTTTTTTTACACTTTAATTTATTACATATTCAATATGCTAAAATTATAATCCCGTTCATCGACACAGGCTCAGTCAAGCACACACAGTCGCCCTAATCATTGGCTTGTTAACAACACCCCGGGTACTCCGGTCCCCAAGCCGGCGTTCCCCGGCCCCTGTCAGGTCCGGGGGTCCGGGTCACCCGACAGAGCAGGGAAACCGTTTGGGTTTGCGCTGCGGTGGCGAACTGCGCAAACAAAGGTTTTAAAACACCGGGGAACCAGGTTTTTCCCCCCCTCCCCACCCCTTCAGGAGCTTTTCGTGGGGCAAAGGCGTGTAGAAAGCCCCATTCTCAGCGCTGCGCGGTGCCGGGCTCCGCAAACTCCATTCGCTGGCAGAAAACGCCTGAAATGGCCCCCCGGTCAAAAGACAGGGGGCGTTAAGGAGGTAAGCAATATCCCCTTTAAATCTGTGACCTTCGCATCCCGGGGTAAATGTTTTTACCAATTGCAGTTTGTTACTAAACAGTTTTTCCCAAACTCATGGATAGGCAGTATAGGGTCTTTATCATATCTGCACCTTCTCTTCTCCTACCAGCACTGGGGCTTTTATTGCCTTTCCCACTGGGAAAAGTTTTAGTTAAAAACCCTTAAATTTAAGCTGTGAGAAAAAGGTTATGTCTGGGGTGTGTGGGGTGGGCTCCCCCGAATTAAGCCCCCCAATGACCCCTTTTTAATCCACTCAATTTAAATTCATCTGGAAGCAAAAACCCCAATTTTTAATCAGAAATTCTGGAGAAGAATCCTTTTAAGGGTGCTTTCACACAGTGCATCTTTGCCGTTTTTTTTTGCTTTTTTTGGAGGCTTTTTTTGTGCAAAAATGTACAGCTTTTAATTTTTTCGGGTGCCTTTCGCACAAAAAACACATCCGAAAAACGTATAAAAAAATGCAGCTCTGTGTAAAAAAAGCACATTAAACCACCTTTTTTCTATTTTTTTCCCAATTTAGCACGGGGGCTTTGTTTGCCCCCTTTACGGGGTTCACCCTTTTGCCCGCCTTTTGAGCTGAAAAGTTGGCCTTGGGGGTTTGTTTTTTTGATAAATCTTTTTCCCATTTTATTTTGTAAAAACGAGGAACCTTAATGTGGGTTCCCGGGCCTTGCTATAGTGGTCGGGGGATAAACCCTAATACCTCATTTTTTGATTTTTTTTCCAGTGAGAAAATTGGGTTTGCCCAAAATTCCCGGGGAAAAGGGGGTTCAGTTTTTTGGGTTTTGGGACACCTAAAAATGCTGGAAAGCCCACCCAAGCAAATAGAAGGGGGCCCATCATAGGCGAAAGCCAGCAAGGTTACCACACATTTTTTAATAAGTGGCACCCTTTGAAATCCCCCTTAAAAAACATGCAATTATAAACCAAAAACCCCCCTTCTCATTTATGGGGGTGTGTGAGTGGCTGTTTTAAATTGGAAATTTCTGAAATTGTGCAGTCCCCTCTTATATTATACTGTGGTTTTTTTTTTCCATATTTGGTGTGAGCTGGTACTTATTAAAATTTTGCATTTTTTTTTATCTTTAAATTGCTCCCTAGGGGAGGGGTGTGGACTTCTGCTCATTATTATCTCCCATTTTTTATATATTTCCCCAAAAAATAATAATAATCTTTATTTAATAGCGCCAACAAAACCGCACAACTTTACAATAAAGAGGGAATAAGCACAAAAAACCCAGACATTACATTATAAAAAAAAACTTTCTGACAAATGAGACACAAATGGGGAGGCCCTGCTCGCAAAAAACTTACCAAAACTTTTTAAAGGGGGAGGGGGGAAAAATGGGGGGGCAAGGGCCTTTGGTTTTTTTCAAAAGGACCGGCCCCTGTTTCATAAATATGGGGGATATACATAAAATGGGAAAAACCTGCCCTCCCCAAACCCTACCCTCTAAAAATACAGATAATGCCTGGGTGCCAAAAATGCAGGGAAATGGGCCAATCTGGACAGAATTTGGGGGGTTGACAATTAGGGATCCCTTTAAGGCTTGTCAAGAAGATAGTTTTTCCCGAAACGCACCCTTTAAAAATGTGCGGGTTGTGATGGGGCCTGATCACATGGGGGAACATGTTTCCAGAGAACTGGGGGGCAAAACGTGCCAAAAATCTGGAGACGGGGATGGGGTTTAAGGGGGGGTTTATGAGGTGTGTAGTCTTAATCATACAAGCGGGGAGAGCGGGTAAGGGTGGTAGGGCCGAGATAAAGGAGGGGGATTAGGGGGTGCAAACCCCGGGAGGAGCCCCAACCATACAGGGGTTTTGTTTTGCCCCTAAATGGGTTTCATCTATTTGTCCCACCATTTTAGCTTTAAGAAAGGAAATTTTGGTTGTTTTTTTTAAAGTATAAAAAGTTTTCCCCAAACCCAAGGGGTAAAAAATTTTTAATTCATAAGATTTCCCTCTGTTCTGTTTAGTCCATTGTAAAGTAAAGCATGTTGTGAATTTCTAACATCTAATTTCTATAGAAAACTGCTGGAAAATATCGTGAAAAATTCTGTTTTGAAGTAAAGTTTTTTAAAAATTTTTAAAGGTTTTATTAAAAGTTCTTTTTTTGCCTTTTCCCAAAGGAATCCTAAATTTTTAATTAGAAAAGCCCCATATTAAATTTTCAGCCAAATTTTCCCATTCTTTAAAATAAAAGGTTGGGAAAGCAACAAATTGCCCCTCTTTTCCCGTGGGAGTTCCTCCAAAACATTCCTATCAGTAATGTAGGAATAATATTGACTTACATGCATTTAATACAAAAAATGGATATAAACAGCACTTACTCAAAAAAAACAGCAATGTTTCAGCTCTTAAAGGGGATTTGCCGGGGCGCCAGTTAAATTAACTCTTATCCAAGGGAGTAAAAATATAAAAAAAATCATGTGAAATCATGAACTCAGGGGAAGAGGGGGAGGGTGAGCAAGGGGTGAAAGGGAAAAAAGGGAAACGCTCAAAAATAAAATGAAAAAATAAAGTACAACAGGGGTTTTCAATACAGCAAGACACCGCCCAAAGCCCGCACTTTTTTTCCCTGTCCCTTAAAAAGCTCATTTATTTTCCCCTTTTCCCGATAAAGAAGTTTTCCCCGCAAGCCGCGGCCTGTCCCCTCCTCTGGTCCCTCTGGTCGGTCCCATGGAAATTCAGGTAACAAGGGGGGGTTGGAAAAAAAAATTTTTCTGAGGGTCCCCAGAGTCCTTTAAAATTTTTGTAATCACATTATTTAGAAAAATAAAAAATACCCTTTTTTGGAAAGGGCCCCCCGTCAACATTACCTTGGGGGGCAAAAAAACCCCCTTTTAAAAGAGCCTTAAAAAGAACTGAAAACCCTTTTTCCGGGTTTGGGTTTTTTAAAAAAAACCCCTTTTTAATAAGTGCTGTCCCAAAATTTCCAAATTTTTTTAACTATTTTTTAAAAACTTTTTGGGTTTGGTGTGGTTTTAAATTGCCTAAGTATTTTTCCCCCGTGCGCTTTTAAAAACCTTTTTTCATTAAATGGGATTTAAAAAAGTCTTATTGGGTTTTTTGGGAGGTTTCCTACAAAACTGCAAAATTGGGTTTTTCACATTTTTTGGAAATTTTTAAAGGGTTTTAAAACTAACTTAAACTTTAACCCAAAAGAGGGTTTAAAGTGCTAATTTGGGGCTTTTCCCTTAAATCTAAGGGGCATGAAAGGAAATAATTATTGGGTCCCTTGCTGAAATTTTGTAAGTTTTTTTCCCACCCGACAAAGAAATGAAAATCCCTTTTTAAGGGTTTGGGTTAATTTTAACATTGAAAAATAGAATATCAAAAAAAAAATCCATAAAATCACATTTATAAATTTTATAAATTATTTGCATTTTCAGTGAGAAATAAAAATTTTGATCCCTACCAAACATTAAGGTTCTGGTTCTACAGCCCGTTAGATGAAATTTCCCCCCTTTATAAAAGACTCCTTTTCACAGATTCAATCAGTCAGACTCTAACGCGAAAACAGGGGCAAGCCCAAAAAAGAGCTTCAAAAGGAGCAGGGAAAATCATAGACCTGCACAAAGCTGGAATGGGTACAAAACCATAAGTAAGACGGGGGTGAGAAGGAGAAACTTTTGGGTGCAATATAAGAAAAAGGGGAAAAAATAAAAAAATGACGTAAATCGACATCGATCGGGAGCACCAGCAAAATCTCCTTCCTTAATACAAGAGTAAAAGACAATTAGTGTGTTAAATGGGCCTTAAAAGGGGGGAAAAAACAGGATTAGTTAGGACAGTGTGAATTGTGAATGGCCCTGTAGATACCGTAGAAACACATAGAAAGAATACCTTGTTTTGCAGAAATCAATACGTAATATACCTGAGTTGATGCAAAAATTATCAAGTTATGGGAACATGGAAAACCGAAAAAAATGGGACTTCCCCTTGAGGCAAAACACTCCTCCTTAGGGGGATAAAGATTTTTTTCATGGGAAGAAGTTTTTTAAAAATGTATTTTCATTTGTGTTACGGAGATTGATGACATCCACCTGCCACTTCTATATCTGCCATTTTCATTTTGCGTCCCTTCATCTGTCATTCTTGTCAAGGATGATAACTCAAGTTCTGTTCTTTAAGAAGAGTAAGAAAGTTATTTGTCAGATAATACGGAATTACTTCCAGCGTTTGGGTCTGCTATCAGCGGTACAAAATAAAAATGGGGTCCCCGTTTTTTTGCCATTTTTTTGGGGCAAAAAATGCAGGGCGGCTCGCCACATTTCTAAAATACACTCCATGTTCTCATTATTCTCAATGTCTCTTCAGATTATTACTAGTCTATCACACACAGAGATTTCATTACACCACGGAGTCACGTTCAGCTGTTTAATGGACCAAAAAAAAGCTTATTATGAACGGACTTTCTGAGTTTTGTTCCCAACAATTGCTTTTCTTGTGTACACAAATCGTGGCCAGAGGATACCTGAAGTTATTTTTAAAACGTCCTTACGGCAAGAGACAGAATTCATGCAGCGTGATCTGAAGAATTGGTCAGATTTTGTTTCATGATATTTATACTGAACCTGATAAGTACTTGGGTGGGGATGCCTATGCCTTCAGAGCCCTTTCATTTTATTGTATGGTGGGGCAAGAAAATAAGAGGCAGTCCTGCGCCTGCTGTGATGAGGATTACTTGTAGTGTGCTCAGCAGCCTGTACATAAGTATCTAATCTGACAAATGAGCCTACAAATCCAAAGTTCCTTAAAGTAGTTCTCTGGCTATAAAGATTAGCTTCCAACATGTTGGGAACACTAAATAAAGATGTTTTCCAAACATATTGCGTTATTCATTTTTTTGTTTTGTTAAGGAGCTACAAGTGATTTTTTTCACCTTCTGTGCTCTCCCTGGTTCCCCCAAGGACCGACCTGTGTACTTCTCCCCCCCTGCTGTTTGTTCTATCTCTAGCAGGGAATGACGTCATCACACAGGTCGCAGCAGCTCACAACTTCGGACAGTGAGAGCTTGTTTGTTTATCGATCTTTCAGACAAAAGCCATAATTAGTGCTGTTTCTTCAACTCAGAGCTTTTTGGGCCTGACAGCATGAGATTTATCTAATTAGCAGAAGTCTGAATACACGGAGCTCATATGTTAATTACAGACAGCTTGGCCAGGAAGTGACAGAGCAAAGCAGCATTATTGAATTCATGCATCCTATGAAACATTGAGATGAGACAACACCTTTAACCCCTTAATGACGAGGCCATAGAAGACTTTGATAATAACCAGCTTAATGTTTTCGTTTTTGCGTTTAAAACTCATAACTTTTTACTTTTTTTTAACAAATTCAAGTTTATTCATAGACATGAACGTGTAATACACAATGAGTTCAAGTAGCAATGGAAAGATGCAAATACAAAACATACATGTAGTGAGTTCAAGTATATACTGTGTGAGCTGGTAAGGCTCTGGGATCACCGCATGAGTCTTTCAGGCATGAGACAGAGGCAGATGTCAGGTACAAACGGCTCCTTTTGTCCGTGATTTTATTGTAGAAGCAGAATAAAATGGATGGCAAAGCATGCACAGCAAATAAACATAAAGAAAAACTCTTGCTCATCTTAGTGCTTACTAACATTGGTGTAGTTTCCTCACTAGCACCTTAGTAGATCCGACACTGGCTTCCACCAGTGTGAACACCTCCAGCCCCGAAGGTAGACGGGGGGTACAGCCGACGCCCAGTCAAATACCTGCTGTCCTTATATACAGCAGGGAAATCCTGGAGTGGAACCATGGGGAGTGAGCACCCACCCTGCTCTATGCTTATTCCCAATGAAAGGCCGACCCAGGAATGGCTGGAAGCTGTACTAACCAACAGATTAAACATAGGTCGACAATCTGTACTGTCGACACCTATTTAACAATGGCCTTTCACTCCACCAAGGCTCCTTACATTGGTGGCATGTGTCCTGGACTCCCCAGACATATGTCCAGAACCTGGCTGGTATGTATATGCCATTGCAGACTCTTCAAGCTGCGGCCTTACAACTGATACAGAATAAAACTCAGCACAGTTTATATAACAGAGACTTCAAGAATCAGGTAGTACCTAGTCAGGTATAAACACTGATATAACAAAGGTAAGTCCATTACCATCTATGAAACTTGAAAGAAGTCACAAAAGGTATAGTAACTAACAACCAAACCAGGTGTGTATGTGTGGTATATGCTTTTCTGTCTGTGGTTGATGAATAAGCTCAAAGGGGACTCGCAGATCATCAAGACTCAAGGGTGAGATAGGTGAGGGAATAAGAGTGGGACCCGGTATAGTACTTCAGGGACAGTAGCCATGCTTGAGGAGTAAAGACAAGTAGCCGTGGAGACACTAGGAGATATCGACCCAGAAGTTAACCAGCACATGTCCCTTCTAAGAAAAGCCGTACTTAGAAATGTCACTCAGGGTCAAGGCAAGGGAGTGATCCTTCCTTGAAAGCAATATTCCACCGCACCAGAGTGACTGATGGGGTTCAATCAGGGTTTGAAAAGGATAAAAGAGTCCATGTAGCGTCCAGCTAGTCCTGCCAAATTTTTGCAAACTTATTCAGACAACCCCTGTACAAAATAACATATTTTTTAAAGGGAAGTGTGGCATTCACAGAACTTATCCAATCCTATGTGGTATGCATGCGGCTGCACATCCAGTAACGGGCACTAGATGTGAGAGTTGTGCCACCCAATAAAAAGAGCCTCAGATCAGGGAAAGAGGCACTTACTGCCCAGATCCCAAGGACGTTGCAGAGATAACCAGGCCCTCCAATTAATCCATATAAAGGAAATCAAAATCGAGTTAATAGTTCGGAAGACCGTGGCATTTAAATAGACGGGGGATTGTAGGAGAATATACAGTATTATCGGGAACAGGACCATCTTCACTAGACTAATTTTGGCCATAAGACAGAGAGGGAGTTCAATAATAATAATAAGAATCTTTATATAGCACCAACATATTCCGCAGAACTTTACAATATAGAGGGTATAAGCACAGACAACCAAGACCTTACATTATAGAAAAGCTACTTACAATTGAGACACGCTGGTGTGAGGGCCCTGCTCGCAAGAACTTACAATCTATTAGGGTGTATGGGTGAAACAAAGGGTGAGAAGTGCTTGGTTTACAATGGGCCAGCCATGTTACATAAATATGGGGTAGTATACATAATGTGGAAGAACCTGCCATCCCAACCAGACAGCTATATACAGAGAAGTGCCAGTTGGTGACCAAGGGCAGGAAGTGACGAATGTGTGACAGAATTTGGAGGGTTAACAATTAGGGATCTTGGTAGGCTTGTCTAAGAAGATGAGTTTTCAGAGCACACTTAAAACTGTGAGGGTTGTGAGTGTGCCTGATCATATGGGGTAACAAGTTCCAGAGAACTGGTGCAATATGTGCAAAATCTTGGAGATGGGCATGGGAGGTTCGGATGAGTGAGGTGTGTAATCTCAGATCAGCAGCAGAGCGGAGAGAGCGGGTCGGGTGGTAGACAGAGATGAGGGAGGAGATATAGGGGGGGAGCAGCACTGTGGAGAGCTTTTTTGGGTGAGAGTGATGAGTTTATTTTGTATTCTATACTGAATGGGCAACCAGTGCAGTGACTGACACAGGGTAGAGGCAGCAGTACAACAGCTGGAAAGAAAGATGAGCCTGGCTGCTACATTCATGACAGATTGGAGAGGAGAGAGTTTACAGAGAGGGAGACCGATAAGCAAGGAGTTACAGTAGTCAAGACGAGAATGAATAAGAGCAACAGTAAGAGTTTGGGTTGTTTCCACAGTGAGAAAAGTACGGATTCTGGAGATGTTCTTAGGGTGCAGGTGACAGGATCGGGCAAGGGATTGGATATACGGGGTGAAGGACAGATCAGAATCTAATATAACCCCAAGACAGCGGGCCTGCTGCCTAGAAGTAATGGTGGTGCGCCACACACTGAGACATAAATAGCAGGGTAAGGTTGGTTAGTAGATGGTGAGATGACTAAAAGTTCAGTTTTAGTGAGGTTTAGTTTAAGATAGAGGGAGGACATGATGTCAGAGACAGCGGACAGACAATCACAGGTGTTTTGTAGCAGGGCAGGAGTGTTGTCTCTGGAAGAGGTGTATAATTGGCATAGAGAGGGTACTGAAAACCATATCTGCTGATGGTTTGCCCAATGGGGGCTGTGTAGATTGAAAAGAGGAGAGGACCAAGAACGGATCCGTGTGGAACCCCGACAGCAAGAGGAAGAGGAGAGGAGGTGGAACCTGAAAATGAGACACTGAAGGAGCGGTCAGAGAGGTAGGAAGAGAACCAAGAAAGTGCAGTGTCCTGGAGACCAATGGTGCGGAGAATGCTGAGGAGAAGGTGGTGATCTACAGTGTCAAATGCTGCAGAGTGATCCAGAAGAAGCAGCAACCAGTACTTACCCTGACATTTCGCTGTCAGGAGATCATTTGAAACTTTTGCTAGAGCAGTTTCTGTGGAGTGTAGGGTGCGGAAACCTGATTGTAGAGGATTGAGAAGAGAGTTAGCAGAGAGATAGCGGGTTAGACGAGAGTAGACCAATCATTCCAGGAGTTTAGAGATGAAGGGCAGGTCAGTAGTTGGCAGCGCAGGATGGGTCCAGAGAGGGCATTTTCAGTAAAGAAGTTATAACAGCGTGTTTAAAGGAAGATGGAAAGATCCTAGAGGAGAGAGAGAGGTTACAGATTGTAGTGAGGTGAGAGAGGACAGCTGGAGAAATGAACTGGACAAGGTGGAAATGGGGTCATAAAAGCAGGTAGTGGGCGAGCAGACAAGGGAAGCCTGAATACTTCTTCTGTTGTCAGGTCAAGGACTGAGAGCCGACTAGAGGACGTGCGGGGAGGGACGACTGGTGTTATTTGTCGATTGCGATGTGATGTTTTGCCGGATACTGTCAATTTTGACCTTACTACGCAGTGGGGTAATGTTTAGATCATAGAATCCTGCTGGAGTTCTAGATATAGTAATACCTAAATAGTGGCATTAAGAAGACCATTTAAGCGGGATGCTTACAACCTGTTGCGAGGGAACAACTACATCTACATGTAATAAGCAGGATTTATCAACATTTAACTTTTTACTTTTTCAGTGACTGTATAGTGCCTTGTTTATACAGGAGAAACTACCATTGGAGTCATCTAGAAGCATGCAACCAGACTATTGTTTTTCTTCAGTCCTGGTTCTCCGGCTGAAGCTCCCTCAGAAGTATGGAATTATTCTAATATCTAAGCTAAATATTCTATGTTGTTATGCTCTTTGAGTGGTTGGGGTTTATTCCTTTGCTTTCATTAAACTTGTATTCACTTATGTCAGCAGTGTACATACACGAACATCTGATGTTGGTCTTGGCAAGCATTGAATGTAATGAGATACACAACGTACTTCATGTTACAGTTAATGAAGTCTTTAATCTTAAAAGACTTCTTATTGCTTATAGAAGCAAACTGCTTAGTCTTTTAGATATATTGGCATTCAAAGGGGCTTTTCACTACAAACATTAGCTCTCAATTTAGGGAATGGTCAATGCAGATTTTTCCCAAATACATTGCTCTGGTCAGGAGATAAAAGAGATGCTTTGAGTGCACACAGGTTTCTCTGATTACTGTCCTGCTCTTCCTTCCTGATTAGACAAAGGAGTGACATCACTATGGACAGATGGAGCAGCGTGTCATGGCGGCCGCGGGCGCCGCTGCCCCTGCGGCCGTTTTACTGCCTGCTGGGGGTCCGGTGCGGGCATCGCGGTCACTAGTCCCCGGAGTCGATTGCTAAGCTCTTATCAATCGACTTGAGGCCTTAACAACCGGCTTAACAACCGACTGGAGTCCGCGGAGTTGATTGCTAACTCATTATCACTTGCCTTGCTTGAGGTCATTAATCACCGCCATAGTAGGACTTAAATATAGATTTCTAAATATATGTCCACCAGTAGGTAAGTGTATAGGTTATAGGTCCCCCCAGTAGATATACAGGCAAGTTATATGTCCCCCAGCGGGTTTACAGATAGGTTTCATTTCCCCCAGCGGGTATACAAATAGGTTGCATTTCCCCCCCAGCGGGTATAA
>JAODAL010046617.1:0-30739 GCA_025379985.1 Phyllomedusa bahiana
AAGGGAGGAAAAAAAAACCCTTAAATGGAAATTGACGACCGGTGAGAGGATGGGTAAAGAAACTGCCTTTAGTGACAGACGAGCACTGGGCGCAGCCGAGGCATGGAAAAGTACAACGTCTCGGGGGGCTGAATGTGAGTTGGCGTGTGGTGGCACGAAATGATCCAAAGTCTGCCCTCACTAATCTGTCGCTTTGGTTTCTGTCTCCTTTGTGGCATTGTAGAGGTGGATTTTGGAATTCTGGTATGTCAGGATAGGAGCATGATAGAATGGACCAGTGTCTGCGGACAATATGGTGTACTTTGGGTACAAAATGGTAATATTTGAGTATCAGTGGGAGGCGTTGGGTATTGTCATTGTCTCTATTCGGGCGGTCGCTTCTGGTGTTGGACATTGAGGATTTAGTTTGTTCTTATAGATGTTTTGGATAACCCTTTGACTCAAAACGTGCTGTCATTTCTTGTAGTCTAGTGTTACGAATATCGGGATCCTGAACAATGCGCTGTATGCGATTGAATTGTGAACATGGTAGAGATTTCTTTGTGTTAGGAGCATGATTGCTTTGGTAGTGTAATAGGCTATTCCGGTTGGTAGGTTTTTTATTGAGGTCTGAATGTAGGTTGCCGTTAGAATCTGAGGATATAGTGGTATCTAGAAAGTTAACGCTGTTGGTATTGTGGTGTATTGTAAAATGGAGATGCGGGAAGATGGAATTGATGTATGAATGGAAATCTAAAAGACTGTCCAATGAGCCAATCCAAATACAAAAAATATCATCTATGTAGCGTAGCCACAGTCTAGCGTGTGTCAGGAAGGAGGGAGTGGGTATAAACATATTCATCTTCAAAGATGGCCATGAAGATGTTAGCTTATGGCGGAGCCATATTACTGCTTATGGCTGTCCCTTTACACTGGAGGTAAAATTGGTCTCCAAAAAGAAAAAAATTGTTATGCAGGATCAATGAGAGAATATCAAGGCAGAAAGTTTTAGCCAATGGTGTGAAATTGTGTAATCCAAGGAACTTCTCTAATGCCCGAGTTGTGGGTTATGGGGGTGTACAAGCTTGTGACATCCTATGTCACTAGGAAGTGTGGTTCCAAGATGGGGGAAATGGAATTTATTCTAGTACGGAAATCGCCAGTGTCCAAAATGAAAGAGGGTGTTGTACACACCAGGGGTGTTAGGATTTTCTCCAGTTAAACTGCAAATGGTGATAGGAAAGAGTCGGTAGATGCTACAATTGGGCGGCCTGGAGGATTAATAGGGTCTTTGTGGATTTTGGGTAAGATATAAAAAACGGGGATAATGGGATGGTGATTGATGAGAAAATCAGCCGTACGTGTATCAATAACGTTACATGTTGTGTATTGTAAGATTATATCTTGAATTTTCTCACTGATGATACTGGTGGGGTTTCTACTGGTATGGTATGTGTCTTGATCAGATAACTGGCGATTAATTTTGTTGAGGTACATGTTTTTATCCATTACTAGTATTGAGTGATTATAATCGACAAAGTTGAAATCGGCACGGTTTTTAGGTTGATCGGAAATTTCCGATCACGCGATAATTTAGGTGAGAATCTGCGCATAATCTATTACTATCGCGCCATTTTAGGCGCTTCCTGTCATTTTGGCGGCCAGCAAATCAGCTTAGAGCATAGAGCAGGGTGAGCTGGGTGTGCAACGTCATGACTGTGATGTGTAACGTTGTCATTGGCTGGAAAAATCACATGACCTCGTTTTGCACAGAACAGCCCTTCCTGTTCAGCATCAGTATGTCAGTGTGTCTCATAAGAGCAGGACGTGTGTTATCTCTGTCCTCAATACAGCTCAGCTCAGAGACACAGTTCTCTTTATTCTCACAGACAACTATGCTTTTAGCTGTGAACATTAGAACATAGGTAGATTAGAGAATTTCAGTTCTTAGTTAGTTAGGCTAAGACTTTTAAAGAAGCATCTAGCGCTGTACAGTCGCGGGTGGGGAGGGGAGTGGGGAGGGGGTAGGGGTATGCGGGCGAACACAGACAGGCAGGCTTTTGAAAGGAGAGTGTATATTGTGCAGCCCAGACTCTGCTTTGAACCTACATTGAAAGGGCGTTTTTTTTACCAGTTTTTGCCCAGCACATCTCGCACCTGAGGTGAAATAGTACCTATTATTTTGTGCAGCCCGGTTTTGTTCAAAGACCCACCTTGTACTTTCATTACGATACAGAAATTATCTAGTAATTGCTGTTGTATTTCATAGGTGCAAAACCCACCTTTTATTATCTGTACACAATTTAATTAGGTTTTTTTTCACTTTGGCGCAGGCCATTTTTGTTCAAAGACCCACTTTGTACTTACATTAGGATACAGAAATTTGCTAGTAAATGCTGTTGTATTTC
The DNA here is from genome assembly GCA_025379985.1 of Phyllomedusa bahiana. Lineage (NCBI taxonomy): Eukaryota > Metazoa > Chordata > Amphibia > Anura > Hylidae > Phyllomedusa > Phyllomedusa bahiana. The sequence continues at coordinate 2,388 of JAODAL010046617.1, forward strand.
ATAGGTGCAAAAACCATCTTTTATTATCCGTACACAATTTAGTTAGGTTTTTTTCACATTGGCGCAGGCCATTTTTGTTCAAAGACCCACCTTGTACTTACATTAGGATACAGAAATTTGCTAGTAATTGCTGTTGTATTTCATTGGTGCAAAAACCACCTTTTATTATCCATATAACATTTAAATAGCTGTATTGCACTTTGGTTCGCCCCAGTTTTTTTCAAATAGCCACCTTCTACTTAAATTTGGATACAGAAATTTCTTAGTTACTGTTGGCGTATTTCATTTTTGCAAAAAACACCGTTTGTTATCCGTATAACTTTTAAATAGTTGTATTGCACGTAGTGCGGCCCCAGTTTTTTTTCAAATAGCCAAGTTGTACGACAATTCTGCTAGAAACATTTTTCTAGCAACGGTTTTCTTTTGTCATTGCTGCAAAAAACCCAATTTCTCATCTGTGTAACTTCTGAATATTTTTATTGCGCTCAGTGAATCTAAGTTTGGCGCAGATAGCGCACTTGTATGATAGTTTGTTGAAAACTATCAATTCCTAGTCCTACTGGACAGTTGTAAATCCCTGGGACTGAAGGAAGAACACTGTTGATTTTGTCTTATGGTTCTTCCACCAGACCGCATTTCACAGGTATTCGCTAGAAACAATTCAGTTTCTAATCCTTGTTGGCTGTAGGAAATTAGAGAGATTTAAGAATAGCTGTGTTTTGCCATCTTTCAATAAGAGTCTTCCATACCTTCTTAAATTTTTATCTTTCTGAACATGGAGCGAAATGCAGGTGGTAAGTGAGCAAAGACGGGTATAGGACATGGAGGTAGAGGTACGAGAGAAGGTGCTCTTCCAGTGCTGCCGACAACACGCAAGCCAGCGATCGTCGTTGCAGGACCGTCAGGCTGTCACCGCTGGGTCAGGGCCCTGTGAATCTCAGTAACGAACAGCGTCGCCAATCTGTTCTTCAGTGGTTAATGCAAACTGCATCCAGCAGTCTTACCTCCTCGTCCTCCAAGTCACGGCCACAAATGTCGTCATCATCATTGTCATGTGGGTCATGTGGGTTTTGGGATCATGCTGCGGTCCAGGACAAGCATAGTCAATATCCAGTTCAACTAAAATGGTTGTTGAAAGACTCCTTTTTCCGGCACTATTTAAATCTGGGGGTCATGCTGGTTTGGGGCTCATGCTGTGGCCCAGGACAGGTATAGTCAATGTCCAGTTCAACTAAAATGGTGGTTAAAGACTGCTTTTTCCGCATTTTAAATCTGGAATTTGTTCGGGTCATGCAGTTTGGGCACATCGCTGTGGCCCAGACAAGTATCTGTCAATCTCCATTTCAACAAAATGGTGTGAAGACTCCTTTTTTCCGCACTTTTAAATCTGTGGGTCAGACAGGTTTAATGGTCATACTGCGGTCCAGGAGAGATATAATCAATGTCCAGTTCAACTAAAATGGTGTTAAAAGACTGCTTTTTCCGTCACTTTATAAATCTGGGGGTCATGAAGGTTCGGGGCTCATGCTGTGGCCCAGGACATGGAAAATCAAAGACCAGGTCAAGTAAAATGGTGGTTAAATAAACTGCCTTTTCGGCACTTTTTATTTGTGGGTCATGCAGGTTCGGGACTCATGCTGTGGTACAAGACAGAGATAGTGAATGGTCTGTGACTTTTTTTCTGTGACTTTTATAACCTAATTGTGTTGCCTAAGATGTAGTACATATCCATTTTATTGTTGTGGATGTTAATTCCAGCTTCTCCATTCTTGTTTGGGTGTAAGAATGAAGGTGTTGTTCCTCTCCCATAGACTTTAATGGTCATCGGCGATAATCTATTATCGACTATTGGAAATCGTCTTGATAATTGACGATATCGACTATCGAATCGATAACGATAGTTCACACAATCGCTCATCACTATCCATTACCACAATGGCTCCGCCCTTGTCAACTGGCTTGATGACAATGTTTGGGGATCTACACAAATTGTTTAGTGCTTGGTGTTCAAAGGGCGTGAGGTCGGAGTGGTATTTCAAAAGGCCCTGTGAGATTTCTGATGTGAGGGATGTTATATCTTGTTTGACTAAGTTGACAAAAGTTTCCACCGGATGATAATGGGAGGGTGGGTTGCATTTGGACTTAATTCTCAGGTTATAGTTAGAAATGGATAATATGGGAGTAGAAGAAGTAGCGTCAGATGGAATAGATCTGTCGGGAATAGTGTTAAAGTGGGCTTTGAGTCTGATAGAGCGAAAGAATCGTTGTAAGTCCTCCTCGAGTGTGAATGTATCAAATGGCGAAGTTGGGCAAAATGATAAACCTTTACTTAGGAGATTCATCTCCATGGGGGAAAGGCCTCCTCCCCCTGCGTATAGGTCGTATGTATAGTTTTGTCTTGGTTTCCGTCCTCGTCCTCTGCCTATAAAAGGTTGTCTATATGAGGATGTAGAAAGATCGCTGTCTGAGCCAGAGGAAATGTTACATCGTGCAGAGCAATTAAAGGAAGCATGGGAGTAGGTGGTAGTACGGTGTTGCCACCTGTAGATGGTATCATTAAGATAGTCCTCAGTATCTCTTAGGAATTTGCTCCGTTTCCTCTGTTCATTGGTCGTTGTGAAATCTTGGATGGTCTGGTTGAGTTTTTCTTTACGTTTGGTCCACTCTTCTAGCGAGGTAGATGAACTCAATTGTTATTCGATGGTATAAATTTTTTTTGAAGATTCTGCAAGCTTGGTTTGCAAGGTTTCAATGGTCAATAGAATTAAATCAAAGGAACATTTATTGAGTATGTTTTTATATTTTTTGCAATAGGATCGTCAGCAAAGATAGTAGGTCTGAGGTTACTTCTAAGGCCTCTAGGGCCTTATATGCCGTATATTTTCTCAATTCCTTTTCATAGTCCCTAGTGCGTAGTTCTGAAGGGGGTATGTTGAGAAAATCTCTAGGAATAGTAGAGTTAGAGATGATTCTCTCAGCTTCAATGTCACCATAGGCAAAAACCTCGGACGTCATTTATTGGGAATAGTAGATAATAACGGGTGCAGATTACCAAAAGAGATACATATATTGTAAAAAATGTTCCATCCACCAACCACACATTGCACCACAGACTGTCCAGGAGTTGACTGATGCTTTAATCCAGGTCTTGAAGGAGATCCTTCAAAGCAACATTTGTCACCTCATCAGGAATATGCCCATGTATTGTAGGGAGGTCATACAGGCACATGGAGGCCACACACACTACCGAGCATCATTTCCTTGTTTTTAATCATTTCCATTGAAGTTGGATCAGACTGAAATTTGATTTTTCACTTTCAGTTTAAAATTCCAAATCCAGACCTCCATTGGATATTAATTTTGATTTTAATATTAAAAATAACATAATTCTGTGTCTTGAAAGGTCTGACCTATTAAAATATAACCTTATTTGTCTGAATAATCAATTCCATAAAAATATTGTTTAATATATTTTATATCTTAACTAGTGTTGAGCGATTTTTTATCGACAAAGTTGAAATCGGCAAGGTTTTTATGGTGATCGAAATTTTCAGATCATGCGATAATTAAGGTTAAAATCTGTGCATCATCTATTAAGATAGCGCCATTTTCGGCGCTTCCTGTCATTTTGGCGGCCAGCAAATCAGATTACAGAATAGAGCAGGGTGAGATGTGTGTGCGACGTCATGACTGGGATGTGTATGGTTGCGATTGGCTGGAAAAATCACATGACCTCGTTTTGACATAGAACAGCCCTTCCTGTTCAGCCTTAGTGTCTCTCAGCGTCTCATAGGAATAGGACGTGCCCTCTGCCTGTGGACAAACAGCTCAGCGAAATTAGTCTATTTCTGCACAGAGGAACCTCTACTATTAGCTGTGATCCTTCCAACTTCGTTAGATTAGAGATATGAAGAATTTATGTAGTTAGCTAGAGAATTTTAACGCAGCATCTACCGCTGTAAAGTCACGGGGGGAGCTGGAGGGGGGCCCCGCGCGTGAACACAGACAAGCTCTATCTATAAAGAACACTGGATAAAGTTCATCAAGACTTAGTGTAGACATTGCACTGCAATATCTTTATTATTAACAATTTGCTATTGAAATATTTCCTGGATATTGGGCAGCCTGAACTTATATTGGATACACATCATTTCTAGTAACTGCAGGTCTCTTTGTTAGGTGGAAAACTCCACTTTTATTATCAGTATACATTTCAGATAGGTGTTCATTTTCAATTTTACCCATTCCACCTGTGTTGATATATCCACCTTGCAGTTAAATTACAATCCAGCAATCTTGTAGTCAGCACAGGATGTTTGTTGCCAAAAATACCGTGTATCATACGAAAACATAACAGATACGTGTTTTTTGACATTTGCGCACCCAGCTTTGTTCATTGACGCAGCATCATGTAAATCTTAAAACAGCAATTCTATAGTCACCACAGGTGAATTGAAAGGTGCAAAAAATACCATGTATTATACGAAAACATAACAGATACGTGTTTTTTGACTTTTGCGCACCCAGCTTTGTTCATTGACGCAGCATCCATTTAAATCTTAAAACAGCAATTCTATAGTCACCACAGGTGAATTGAAAGGTGCAAAAAATACCGTGTATTATACAAAAACATAACAGATACATGTTTTTTGACTTTTGCGCACCCAGCTTTGTTCATTGACGCAGCATCCACGTAAATCTTAAAACAGCAATTCTATAGACACCACAGGTGAATTGAAAGGTGCAAAAAATACTGTGTAATATACGAAAACATAACAGATACGTGTTTTTTGACTTTTGCGCACCCAGCTTTGGTCATTGACGCAGCATCCACGTAAATCTTAAAACAGCAATTCTATAGTCACCACAGGTGAATTGAAAGGTGCAAAAAATACCGTGTATTATACGAAAACATAACAGATACGTGTTTTTTGACTTTTGCGCACCCAGCTTTGTTCATTGACGCAGCATCCACGTAAATCTTAAAACAGCAATTCTATAGTCACCACAGGTGAATTGAAAGGTGCAAAAAATACCGTGTATTATACGAAAACATAACAGATACGTATTTTTTGACTTTTGCGCACCAAGCTTTGTTCATTGACGCAGCATCCACGTAAATCTTAAAACAGCAATTCTATAGTCACCACAGGTGAATTGAAAGGTGCAAAAAATACCGTGTATTATACGAAAACATAACAGATACGTGTTTTTTGACTTTTGCTCACCCAGCTTTGTTCATTGACGCAGCATCCACGTAAATCTTAAAACAGCAATTCTATAGTCACCACAGGTGAATTGAAAGGTGCAAAAAATACCGTGTATTATACGAAAACATAACAGATACGTGTTTTTTGCACTTTTGCCCAGTCCAGATTTGTTGATAGACACCTTGCAGTTAAATTTGAATCCAGCAATTTTGTTTTGATTAGAGGGATTTGAGAATAGCTGTGATTTGCCGTCTTTTAATAAGAGACTTTCCAAAACTATTCCATACCTTCCAAATTTTTATATTTCTGAACATGGAGCGAAATGCAGGTGGGAAGCGAGCAAAGAGTGGGTATCACAGGGAGGCAGATGTACTAGAGAAGGTGCTCCTTCCAGTGCTGGCGACAACACGCATGCCAGCGGATCGTCAGTTGCAGGACCTCAGGCCTGTCATCGCTGCGTCAGGGCCCTGTGAATCTAAGTAACGAACATCGTCGCCAATCTGTCCTTCAGTGTTAATGCAACTGCATCTAGCAGTCTACCTCCTCGTCTCTCCAGTCACGGCCACAAATGTCGTCATCAGAATCATCAGCATACGTCCAACATTAAGCATCCCTAATGTCAACTCGTGTACCCACCACTGTGGATAATCCATTGTCTGAAGACCTATTTGATGACAAAATGCGGTTGGGGTCAGAAGGCATGTTAAAAGATCAAGAGGATGATTTAGTCTGCTCTGACGCCCAGTTACTGATGCCATCAGAGGAGGTGAAGGAAGCCGGTCAATCGGCAAAAATCCCGGGCGGTCGGCAACGCCTTGCAGTGCCCCTTGCTTGTAGCCCGCAGCTTCGGGATGCAGAAAGTCAGGACGACCAAGTCACCTGTGTTGATGATGATGATGATGACGACATTGCGGATCCATCCTGGTCTTTTCCACAGAATTTGCTTGCGAGCGCTTCATCAGTGGATGAGGAGGAAGACGATGGGGTAGTGTCAATACGGGTCCCGCCACAAAAAGGGAGAGGGCGGTCGCAGAAGTCCGCTGATATGATTCCGCCAGCCACAGTCAGCGCAAACCCCGCTCCTCGCTTATCGCCGTCAAAAAGGTCCAGAACCTCTCAAGCCTGGGCCTTCTTTGAGCAAGCCTCTGATTCACCCAGCGATGTCATATGCCGCCTTTGCCGTAAACGCATAAGTAGAGGCAAGAACCTTAAGTGGTTAACCACCACCAACATGTCTAGTCACATGCAGCGAATGCATGAGTTGAAATGGAGGGAACACTTGGCCAAAAAAGGCCAGACCGACGCCGGGCCTCCAACCACTGTCACACCCTCTGTCTCCGCCTCCTCCTCCTCCGCCACCACCAAGCGTTCCTCAGCTGCCCATGTCTCTCAGAGTCATGATCAGGGATCAGCCTCCGCTTCAGCCTCCACCGTCGCCCGAGTACCACCAGCAACACCAGAGACCCATCCTACCCCTTCTCCTTCCGCCAGTTTGACGACCTGCACGCCGTACAGCGGCCAGTCTAGCAGCCAGCCTCCTGTCTTCCAGGTTTGGGAGCAGAAGAAACACTTTAACCCAAACCATCCCAAAGCCAAAAGCCTGAATGTCGGCATTGCCAGGCTTTTGGCCTTGGAAATGTTTCCGTTCCTTCTGGTGGACACAGATGGGTTCTGCCACGTCATGGCCCTCGCCTGCCCCCAATACCAGATGCCGAGCAGGCATTTCTTTGCCAGAAAAGCCGTCCCTGCCCTGGCCAGCCACGTGTCATCTAAAATTTCAAGTGCATTGTCTGCATCTGTGTCCGGAAAAGTCCATCTCACCACCGACACATGGACTAGTAAGCACGGCCAAGGCCGCTATATCTCTGTGACAGCTCACTGGGTGAGCTGGGTGGATGTCTCTGGGGGTGACGGTGGCTCTTAGGCTCGGTGCACGCTCTTCAAAACCGCAGGGATGGTGCAGGGTTCTTTCCCCCAAGGTCCTCTGGTAGCATCACGTGCTCAGAGACACCAGGCCGTGTTGAAATTAATCTGCCATTGGAGACCGTCCACACACAGGTCAGGAGCTGTGGACGGCTCTCCGCAACGAGACCGAACGCTGGTTGGGTGCCAAGAACCTTGTGCCAGGCAACTTGGTGTGCGATAACGGGCGAAATCTGCTGGCCGCCCTTAAGATCGGTAGGCTGGAGCACATCCCTTGCCTGGCACATGTCATGAACCTTGTCGTCCAGAAATTTCTAAAGAGCTACCCGGGTCTGGACTGCCTGCTGAAGAAGGCTCGAGGTCTGAGTTCGCACTTCCGCCGTTCGCACCCTGCTTCGTCCCGCCTGGCTGCGTTGCAGCGTCAGCTCGGCCTCCCCGTCAACCGTCTCATTGTTGACGTGGCAACACGCTGGAATTCCACCCTCCACATGCTCCAGCGATTGTGGGAGCAGCGCAATGCCATTACGCAGTACGAAGTGACACATGGCCTGACAAGCAGCGGTGCGGACCTCGGGGTGTTGAGCCACCGAGAGTGGAGGCAGGTGAAAGAGCTCTGCCCCATCCTTGCCAGTTTTGAAGAAGCCACCAAAATGGTCAGTGCGGACGATGCCCTTGTCAGCATGAGCATTGTGGTGATCTTAGTTCTGGAACGATCGTTGGACACTCTGAAACATCAGGTCCCGCCAGCGACGGAGGAGGAGACGAACACAGATGCAGACACGGAGCCTTTCTCTCCGTCAAATCCACAAGGCCCGACAGTTTCTCAATTTTATCGGTCTTCATTAGGCAGTGGTTCAGGGTCCAGAGCTAGTGCAAGGTGGCACCTCAGCTCTCAGGGTGCATCATCTGAGGCAAGTCAGGGCTGTGTTGAAGCTGTGCCGGAGGAAGCGGAGGAGGAGGAGGAGGAGGTATTCCTAGACACCGACGTCCCTGCCTTGGAAAGAGGTTGGCGTGAATTTGAGGCAGATGAGGAAGATGAGTTTGCTAGTGCCCCTCAACCCAGAGGCTTGGGAACTCAAGGCTCCATCTCTCACATGAGTGCTTGGATGCTCCATTTCCTCCAACATGATCCTCGCATTAAGGCCATCAAAATGACCAACAGTTACTGGGTGGCCATCCTCCTGGATCCCCGGTACAAAACAAAACTCAGCACTTTCCTTCCACCCACCCAAATAGAGAGTAAAATGCAGGAAATGGAGACCTTGCTGATTGATCAACTGGAGACATCTGTTGCGTCTGCTTCACGTTCCTCAAATGTCACGGTGGAACAACATCAGCGACGTGACAGCAGTAGAGTGCCAAGCAGCCGTAGCGGCAGCAGCAGGCAAGGTGGCAGAAGCCTAATGGGTGACCTCTGGCAATCTTTATTTACCACCTCACCAACGCATGCAATGCAGGGCACACATCCAACACACAGAGACCAGCTTAAGATCATGGTGCACGACTATCTGCGTCTCAACACCGATGTTTTTGGATGTGTTCCGGACCCAATAGACTTCTGGGTATCCAAAATGGACGAATGGCCCGAGCTCGCTCGCCACGCCATAGAGGTGTTGTCCTGCCCAGCAGCCAGCGTCATATCTGAGCGGACCTTCAGCACAGCTGGAGGAGTCATTACAGACAAACGCATCCGACTTTCCACAGATAATGTGGATCGTTTGACTTTCATCAAGATGAATCAGGCATGGATCTCTGATGATGTTGTGGCCCCAATTGCCGAGGTCACCGATTAGTTGCTGGTCTACTTCACATTCCTCTCCAAACAGAAATGGTCCTCTTGAAAAACTTATTTTTAAAATGATCATTTCTTACTGCAATTTTTATTCTCAATTCCCAACAGTTCATTTTGCTGGTTTTGCTGTGAGGAGACTAAAAGACAACAAGGTTTCATGACAAAACTCTATTCCATTTACTCACTTCATCTTTAGAATTTTTCACATTGTCAATGGTTTTGGGGTCATGTTGCCTCACAATTTTTAACAGTGGCTGAGAAGTCATATTTATAATTTTTTGGGGTCATGTTGCTGTGAGATACAGCAATAATTATGGTCCTTTGGAACAGAAATGTGGCTTCTAAGTGGCATTTCTCCCTCACATTTTAACAGTGGCTGAGAAGTCATTTTTTATAATTTTTTGGGTTATTGGCTGCTTTGAAATACAGCAAATACAGGTCCTATTCTCAAAAATGTTGTTTCTAATAGACATTTGTTCTTTACAATTGTCAAAAGTGGTCATGGGTCATGTTTTGAATTTTTGGGGACATTTTGCTGTGACATGCAGCTATACTACAGGTCCTATTCTAAAAAATTTTTTTCTAACAGACATTTGTTCTTCACAATTGTCCAAAGTGGCTCAAGGGTCATGCTTTAAATTTTTGGAGGCATTTTGCTGTGACATGCAGCTATACATACAGGTCCTATTCTAAAAAATGTTGTTTCTAACAGACATTTGTTCTTCACAATGGTCAAGTGGCTCAAGGGTGATGGTGCTGTCAGAAACAGGAATAGGTAGGACACTGTTAATGGACACATATTGCAAAATGACTTGTTTTTGCAAGATCTTTAACATAGCTATCAATCCCTTTATTGAGACAACCCATTTAATACAATTAAAAAAAGAAACAAAGACATGGTGGGATTCCATCCGATTTTAAAAATGTGTTTTCTAGAATTAAAGTACTAAAAAACTTGCATGTACAAAATTTGCTGTTAAAAAAATTCCTCTGAATTGTACAAGGGAGGTACAGGAAAACTTGACCAGATGTAGGTTATTCAGAGGACATGGAGTATGGAGCACAGACAGAGAACAAAGTACAGAGACCATTTCCTCCAGCACGTTGAGTAAAATGAGAAAAAGAATGCCAAGATAAAGGGCACCTGGGTGTAACAGGAGCGTTAACCACCAGTATTTCCAAGTGAAGCTCAATTGGTCCACACTCATATGGAGGGGCAAGCGCTACCCAGGTATTGACTGTGTACAGAGGAAGGCTGGAGTTCTCACACTTCCGCTTCCGCACTCTGCGTCATCAGGGCATTTTAACCTGCGTGTTAATAGATGACGGACGCCAGCCTGGGCTTTCACCGCACCCACTGTAACTCCGGCCCTGGGTCATGCTGTGGCCCAGGACAGGTATAGTCAATGTCCCGTTCAACTAAAATGGTGGTTGAAAGACTCCTTTTTCCGGCACTTTTTAAATGGGGGTTATGCAGGTTTGGGGCTCATGCTGTGGCCCAGGACAGGTATAGTCAATGTCCAGTGAAACTAAAATGGGGGTTTTGAAAGACTCCTTTTTTTCCCGGCACTTTTAAATGGCTGGTCATGCAGGTTGGGGACTCATGCTGTGGCCCAGGACAGGTATAGTCAATGTCCAGTGAAACTAAAATGGTGTGTGTAAGACTCCTTTTCGGCACTTTTTAATGTGGGGGTCATGCAGGTTTGGGGCTCATGCTGTGGCCCAGGACAGGTATAGTCAATGTCCAGTGAAACTAAAATGGTGGTTGGAAGACTCCTTTTTCCGGCACTTTTTAAATCTGGGGGTCATGCAGGTTTGGGGCTCATGCTGTGGACCAGGACAGGGATAGTCAATGTCCAGTGAAACTAAAATGGTGGTTGAAAGACTCCTTTTTCCGCAGTTTTTTAAATCTGGGGGTTATGCAGGTTTGGGCTCATGCTGTGGCCCAGGACAGGTATAGTCAATGTCCAGTTCAACTAAAATGGTGGTTGAAAGACTCCTTTTTCCGGCACTTTTTAAATGTGGGGATCATGCAGGTTTGGGGCTCATGCTGCGTTCCAGGACAGGGATATCAATGTCCAGTTCAAGTAAAAATGATGGTTCATTTTCCTACTGCCTTCTGGCACTTTTTAATTTGTGGGTGATGCAGGTTTAAGGGTCATGCTGTGGTACAAGACAGGTATAGTGAATGGTGTGTGACTTTTTTTCTGTGGCTTTTATAGCCTAAGTGTTGTGCCTAAGATGTAGCAGGTATCCATTTGACTGTTGTGGCTGTTAATTCCAGCTTCTCCAGCCCTGTTTGGGTCTAAGAATGAAGGTGTTGTTGCTCTCCCATAGACTTTACTGGTCATCGGAGATGATCGACTATCGACTTTCGAAAACCTTATCGATGGTGGCCGACTATCGACTATCGATCGATGTCGATAGCCAACGTAATCGCTCAACACTAATCTTAACCTTTAAGTATTAAGTGTATATTTTTTCCTCTAGTTGGTCATCATATTAAAAAAACCATAACATTTTAATTTTTTTCTTGATATAGCCATTTGAGGTTTTCTTTTTTAATGGCACCATTTTTAGTTAGATGTAACTTATTGATCACCATGTATGCACTAATTTTGGTAAGAATAGACCAGAAAACAGTAATTTTGTTTTTTCTTTCTTTGCATTTTAAATTTACCCCATTCACCATATACTAAGAATACGGTAATACATTTATTATATGGGGAAGTACCATTATGGCAATACCAAATTTATATACACTGGTACCTTGGTGTAAGTCTACTTTGGTAAAAATCCTCTTTGGACTAGAAAAATTTTGTTCGGTATACAACGTTTGTTTGTAACAAGATTTGAGGTGACCTGGATCTGCATGGCAGTGAACATGTAACAGAGAAGCTTGGCACAACTTTCAGCTGGTTATCTCAAGAGAGGACAAAGGGTTTAACAGCTCGTTGCTTCCAGAAGTGAGCACTGCTTTGGCCACACACAGACACTCCACGTGGCTTCTATTATTAAACACTATCAGTCCTCTCAAAAGGGCTGTTCCTCTATAGCCACTGTCTCCCACATCTTTATACTCGATCCTCTCATCTCCTGCTCACTTGAAAAAGAGACTGCATGCTAGTCTGTTCGCTCCGAGTATGCGTCATTGTGTATGAGGTGGTTTGGAACTCTGGTATACCTCTCTCACTTACCTTCCGGCAGACCAACTGTTATGGTGCACATTGGCACTAATGACAAAGTAGGTAGGTGGAGTATCCTTAAAAACAATTTCAGGGACTTAAGCCTAAAGCTCAAGGCAAGGACCTCCATGATAGTATTTTCAGAAATACTACGTGCCACACCAGAGAAGCAGCAAGAGGTTTGAGAGGTGAATAAGTGGCTCAAAAATTAGTGTAGAAAAGAGGGATTTGGGTTTTTGGTGAACTGGGCTGACTTCTGTCTTGGCTACAGACTCTCTGCTAGGTCCCTCTGCTCCTGGCACCTACCTCATCCACCCCAGCTTGTACACCTGATAAAGGTTCCGTTGAACTGAAACGTTGTGTATATCTTTCATACCGTTTCATGCCCGTCACCATAAGAGTACACTCTGAGCAGAGAATCATGGCAAGTCCACAGAGATTTCAACCATATGTGATACCATCGCACCAAGGACTCTCACCTTGCAAGAAAAGGTCACAGCCATTATCTACATTCATACTAGGATATTCTGCCCTTCATTTTCACAAAGTGGATAAGAGATTCAGAAATTCCAGAACACCACTCTTTGTTTGAATGCAGTGGAATAGCCAAGGCCAGGAGTACCAGACGACTACTCAATATTTAATCTCAATTGGAATGGACTTTCCACCCTTTTTTCCCTACTATTTGAGTTATCCAAACATGAATATTGAGCCAATACTATAAATAAATTCATTTTTTTTTAAAAAAACTCCATATTCTATATTAAGGGGATTCTCACATTTTTCTTTGCTTGGGACGGGCTGCACCTAAATAGGGAGGGTGCAGCTGTATTGGGGGACAAAATGGCCAGGAGGTTGGAGGAATATTTAAGCTAAGGACTGGGGGAGTGCGACTACAAATATGGCATGCAAGATAGTGAAAATAGAGAGTTGGGAACTAGTAATAAATGAGAGGGTAGAGTGGAGGGATGGGGTGGTAGTATTTAATAAAGACAGTGTAAAAAGAATGAAAACTTAAAAATCTCTAAATTGCATGCTGACCAATGCCAGGAGTCTTGCCAACTAAATAAATAAATTACATAGTTACATAGTTACATAGTTTTGTAAGGCTGAGAAAAGACGTCCATCCAGTTCAGCCTATTTTGCTAAAGTGTTGCTAAAGTGTTGATCCAGAGGAAGACAAAAAAACCAATGAGGTAGAAGCCAATTGTACTCATTTGACGGAAAAAATTCCTTCCCAACTCCAATCTGGCAATCAGAAAAAACCCTGGACCAACTACCACTCTCCAGAATCCTAGTCACTATAACTTGGTATATTATTACACTCCAGCAATGCATCCAAACCCTTTTTGAACTCTGTTATTGAATTCACGATGACAAGTTCCTCTGGCAGGGAGTTCCACAGTCTCACTGCTCTAACATAAAAAAATCCCTTTCTATTTTTATGTAGAAACTTTTGTTCCTCAAGACGTAGAGGATGCCCCCTTCTTCTAGATACAGTCCTGGGTATAAATAAATCTTGAGAGAGATCTCTATATTGACCTTTAATGTATTTAAACATATTTATTATGTCCCCCCGAAGCCGACTTTTCTCTAAACTAAATAACCCTAATCTTGCTAATCTTTCTGGGTATTGTATGTCCTTTTATTATTTTTGTTGCCCGCCTCTGTACCTGTTCAAGCTCTACAATGTCTTTCCTGTGCACTGGTGCCCAAAACTGTACACAATATTCCATGTGTGGTCTAACCAGTGACTTGTATAATGGGATAATAATGTTCTCATCATGTGCATCTATGCCCCTTTTAATACACCCCATGATCCTATTTGCCTTGGCAGCTGCTGCTTGACACTGGCTGCTCCAATTAAGTTTACTGTCCACCAGGATTTCCAAGTCCTTCTCCATGTAATTTTTACCCAGCGTTTTTCCATTTAACATGTAGTCATATAATGGATTTTTCCTCCCCATGTGCATAACCTTGCATTTATCTGTGTTAAACCTCATCTGCCACTTCTCTGCCCAGGCCCCCAACTTATCCAGATCCCTTTGTAATAACACGTTATCCTCTATTGTGTTGATTACTTTACAGAGCTTAGTATCATCTGCAAAGATCGATATTCTACTGTGTAATCCCTGTGTAAGATCATTAATGAATATGTTAAAGAGCATAGGGCCCAATACTGAGCCCTGTGATACCCCACTAGTAACAGAGATCCAGTCTGAGTATGCACCGTTAATTACCACCAATTGTTTTCTATCTCCGAGCCAGTTGCTTACCCACTTACACACATTTTCCCCCAGTCCAAGCATTCTCACCAACCTTTTATGTGGCACCGTACCAAATGCTTTAGAAAAATCTAGATATATGACATCCAGTGCCTTACCCCGATCCAGTCTAGAACTAACTTCCTCATAGAAGCTGATGAGATTAGTTTTACAGGACCAATCCTTCATAAACCCATTCTGGAATGGCGTTATACATTTATTTTCCATGAGATAGTCCAGGATAGCATCTCTAAGAAAACCTTCAAACATTTTACCCAAAACAGAGGATAAACTTACCGGCCTATAGTTTCCAGGATCACTTTTTGACCCCTTTTTAAATATAGGCACCACATTTGCTATGCACCAATCCTTTGGGACATACCCAGTTATTAGACAGTCCATAAAAATTAAGAATAGGGGCCTATCTATGACATTACTTAACTCCCTTAGGACACGTGGGTGTATACCATCAAGACCTGTGGACATGTCTATTTTAATCTTCTTAAGACGGAGCTGCACTTCCTCCTGGGTTAGACAAGAAACATTTAAGTTAGATTTTACCTCATCCCTCTGCTCTTCAACAGGAAGGTCATCCTCCTCGGTAAAAACAGTGGAGAAAAAATTGTTTCATAGATTTGCTTTTTTCTCATCACCCTCTACAGTCCCTCCCTCAGTACTTTTCAAAGGGCCAATATTTTCTGTTTTAATCTTTTTACTATTTATATAGTTAAAAAAGGCTTTGCTGCATTTATCATTAGTTTACAACTTTTTTCTTTCTTATAGTTATTTATTGCCTCTTCACTGCCCTCCTGTTTTCGTAGATGAAACACTTTTTTTTTTTGTTGTTGCCTCTTTTACATCCCTGTTGATCCACATTGGGTTTTTCCTGTTTCTAATTATTTTATTACCACAAGGTATGTACCTCTCACAGTGGGTGCCTAAGATGTTTTTAAAAATATCCCATTTATTATTTGTAGGCAAATGTATAAAGATACTCCAGCATTAGTAACATCCCTACAGGAGAATTTATTCGTATTAATTAATTTAATTAATTCATCCACTTCGGATATTTGTGCAGAACATATCAATGTGGCCAAAGATAGATTAAAATATAGAGGGTATTCTGATAAAATCTTAAACAAAGCAATAACTTTATTAAAATGAAGAAAGGACATTTCTCCCAAATCTAACAGTAACAACATAGTGTTTAGCACTTCTTATAGCTCCCAATATTATGAAATAATAAAAATCTTAAAAGATAACTTACCACTCCTGTATGTGCAAGATAATATGCGCAAAATAATTAAAAGCAATATTAATTTTGTATCAAAAAGAGGAAAATTCCACAGGTAATGAACATACAGTATATTTACCCATAATGATTCCACATGTTCATTACCTGTACCTATATCTTCCCGCAGTGTTGGCTTCAGACAGGATTTTACATAGAGACATACACCTCCCCCCTTCCGGTCTTTACGATCCCTTCTAAATAGACTGTAACCCTGTAAGTTAACCGCCCAGTCGTAGCTCTCATCCAGCCATGTCTCAGTTATCCCCACTATGTCATATTTTTCTTCAGCAATTAATAATTCTAGTTCATTTATTTTGTTGGTCAGACTCCTGGCATTGGTCAGCATGCAATTTAGAGATTTTTTTTGTTTTTATTCCTTTCTCCCTGATCTTTTTAACTTTTGCTACACCCCCTCTCTCCTCTCCACCGCCTGTTTTATTCCTAATTCCCAGCTCTCTATCTTCACTATCTTGCACGCTATATGTGTAGTTATCCTCCCCCCCAAGTGCCTAGTTTAAATATTCCTCCAACTTCCTGGCCATTTTGTCCCACTTATTCACCTCTCTAATCTCCCGCTGCCTCTCTGCTGTGGCCAGTGGAACAGGTAATATTTCTGAAAATATTACCCTGGAGGTCCTTGCCTTAAGCTTTTGGCCTAAGTCCCTGAAATCGTTTTTAAGGACAGTCCACCTACCGCTAACTTTGTCATTGGTGCCAATGTGCACCATGACAGCTGGATTCTAACCAGCCCCACCCAGCAATTTGTCAACCCAATCCGCGATATGTCGAACTCGGGTCCCAGGTAAACAACATACTGGGCGGCATGATTTGCGCCTAATTTCAGGCGTATACTGCGCCTCACCGTGCCGACTCCACTGTTGGACGCAGGGATGCGCTGTTTGGTGCAACCTTCGCCACTTTCGTATGCGCCTAACATGAAGGGGCATGCAGTGGGCACGCTGTGGCCGTTCTGGGGCGGGACGCACCAGATTCGAAAACACCGACACATGTATGAATGCCAGTCGGCAAAGTGCGGCGCATTACAGTAAATACGCCCGTAAATACGTCCGGATTTCCCATTGGTAGCTATTCCAAGCTACTTGTTCCTTATTTTAGGCTGAGTTGGTGATGTATTTATGGACGTAAATACGTCCGTAATTACGACCAGAACTAAGCCCTGGGAACATAAAAATCCTGCTTGGAGGACCACAGATACTAAATAGAATAAAAGGTGCAGGAAGAAAAAATACATCTTAATTTTTTATTAAAAAAAAAGGACACAAATTAACATCATGACAACATCAGCATTGGCTTATTTAATGTAAAATTAGTTGAATTCTCTCCCTTTTTTAAGACCTTTTATAGCTGTTATTTTTTTCTTTTGAGATCTTATATATATTTGCTTTTATTTTAAATGATCAAATTTTTCTATACATTGAAATCGATTTTATAGTCCCCACACTTAAAAAAGACACACTTATAAAGAAGACACACTCACTCACTCGCTCTGATACTTAGCTTTAAACCTTTTTCCCAATGCTGTTTGGCAGTGTAATTGTAAACCTCTCTTTCAGGAAAACCAAAGGACCAGCTAGGCCCACACAGGTGCAATTTAAGCTCTGCTGATTAGGTAACCACACCCCTAACTGGTCAACTGATTAGTCACCTGATTCAGCAAGTCACCTGATTCAGCAAGCACTCAGCAACTGTGTATGTTTGTAACTATAGAACTGCAATACACAAACTACTCTTTAATACAATAACTGTAATCTATACTCAAAATAAGTGTAGCTACAAGTATAAACTATATGTCTGCTATAGATTTTAAATGTACGGCAATAGTAAATAAACACAGGTATAAATAAACACAAGTATTTGCTGGAGAATTAACAAGGACATCTGCCACTCAATATTAAGTCCCTGTAATGACAGACGAGTGGGTAGTGGATCCGCTGGACCACCACAAGCGATGGTATAAGCCACGCCAGGGAGCGGAATCTAAGTAGGTCCCAGTATTCACCAGAGCCCGCCGCAAAGCGGGATGGACTTGCTGCAGCGGGAGTCTTCCAGGTCGCAACCCCTGACGTGACTTGCTTGCGGTGGCAGCTGAGGTGTCGCGTGGTACAAAATCGTAAGGCAAGACGTAGTCGGGGACAGGCGGTAAGGTCAGGATAGGCAGCAACTGTTTGTGGTCGAGGGACGGAGGCCAATGGTTTGGTACACGGTGTAAAAGTCAAGACTTCCAGGAACACTTTCTCTAAAGGTTAATAGGCACTTAAGATCTGGCAGAGAGCTGAGAGAGGTGGAGCAACTATATAGAGTCAGTGACTGGCAATAGCCAATTACCGGCGCACTGGCCCTTTACATTAGAGCAAGCCGGCAAGCGCGCCCTAGGGAGTGGGGACGCGTGCACCAGCCGGCAAGAGGAAGCAAGGAGGCAAGAGCGAGGTCGGGTAAGCATATTCGCTCCGGGGGGGGGAGGGGAGGGTGGAGCAAGTGCGGCAAGTCCCGGCGCAGGGGAGCCTGTAGGGACATGGATGCGCCCGCAGCGGCGCCATTTTTGACAGTTCACACACTTAAAGAAGACACACACGCAGACTCGCTCACTTGTGCTAATACTTAACTTTAAACCTTTTTCCCAATGCTGTTTGGCAGTGTTATTGCAAACCTCTTTTTCAGGAAACAAAATTAGAATTACTTATTGCTGTAGAAAAATATGACATGGTGGGGATAACTAAGACATGGCTGGAAGAGAACTATGACTAGGCAGTTAACTTACAGGGTTACAGTTTATTTGTAAGAGATAGTTAAAAAAACAAAAGGGTGGGTATGTCTTTACGTAAAATCCTGTCTGAAGCTATTACTGCGGGAAGATGTAAATACAGGAAATTAGCATGTGGAGTCATTATGGGTCGATATACTGTACATGGGGGTAATGATAAGAAAATTCTGCTAGGGGTCTGCTATAAGCCCCCAAATATAGCAGTACCCATGGAAGATGTACTCCTCAAACAAATAGATGAGGCAGCTAATCATAATTAGGTTGTTATTATGGGTGACTTCAACTACCCAGACATAAATTGGGAAACTGAAACCTGTGACTCTCAGGAAACAGGTTTTTGTCAATAACTAAACATAATTAACTTTCTCAACTGGTGCAGGAGTCAACTAGAAGAAAGGCCCTTCTGGACTTAATATTCACTAACAGACCTGACCTGAGTAAAAAAAGGTTCAGGTTGGGGGACACCTAAGAAATAGTGACCACAATATAATACATTTCCACTTATCCTTCAATAGAGTATTTTGCAGAGGAGGCACGAAAACACTGAATTTCAGGAAGGCTCATCTGAACCTGCTTAGAGAGGCCCTAAACCATATTGACTGGGACAAGGTGTTTAAAAATAAAAGAACAGACAATAAATGCGGGATTTTTAAAAACTTCTTATGTGCTCACTGTGAGAGGTATATACCTTATGGAAACAAAATAATTAGAAACAGGAAAAAAACAATGTTGATCACTAAAAGCTGTAAGGAAAAAAAAATTAAAATAATGATAAAGACAGCAAAGATGGAGACAGAAAGGCAGATTGCCAAAGAGAGTAAAACTAACACCAAACTATTTTTAACTATATAAATAGCAAAAAGATTAAAACTGAAAATGTAGGCCCTTTGAAAAGTAGTGAAGGAATGTTCTGTGGAGGGCGATGAAGAGAAAGAAAACCTATTAAACAATTTTGTCTCTACCATATTTACCGAGGAAAATGACCTTCCTGTTGATGAGCAAAGGGATGAGGTAAACTCCACCTTAAATGTTTCTTGTCTAATCCAGGCAGAAGTGCAGATCCGCCTTCAGAAGATAAAGTGAGGCAAATCACCGGGTCCAGATGGTATACACCACAGTGTCCTAAGGGAATTAAGTAATGTGATAGATAGAACCCTATTCTTAATATTTATGGATTGTATAATAATGGGGTATGTCCCAAAGGATTGACACTTAGCAAATGTGGTGCCAATATTCAAAAAGGGGTTAAAAAGTGATCCTGGAAACTACAGGATGGTAAGTTTAACCTCTGCTGTAGGTAAAATGATTGAAGATTTTCTAAGAGATGCTATACTGGACTTTCTCACTGAAAACAAAATGTATAATGCTTATGAAGGATTGGTCCTGTCAAACTAATCTCATCAGCTTCTATGGGGAGATCAGTTCTAGAATGGATCGGGGTGAGGCATTGGATGTCGGCCACAGGAGAAGGCGAGACAGATCAACGGGAGAAGCGATTCAGCACCACAGGTTTGAGGAGAGAAACATGGAAGGCGTTCGGGATACGCAGAGTAGGAGGCAAGCGGAGCTTGTAGGACACCGGGTTTAGTTGCCGAAGTACAACAAAAGGGTCAAATACTTAGGGCCTAACTTATAACTGGGCACCTTGAAACGAATATATTTGGCGGACAACCAAACTTTATCACCTGGCTTAAATAGGGGCGGAGGTCTACGGTACCTGTTGGCCTGGGTCTTGGTGCGAGCAGAGGCCCATAGAAGGGCCTGTAGTGTGGCTTGCCAGAGTGCCTTGATGTCACGCACCTGGGCATCCACGGCAGGAACATGACACGAGGTAGCCAGAGTGAGAGGCGGGCGGGGATGTAGCCCAAACACGACAAAAAAAAAGGAGAGGCTCCAGCGGATTCCGAGTCTAGAGAATTATATGAAAATTCCGCTCAGGGGAGGAGGTCGGACCAATTATCTTGACGGGCGGATACAAAATGTCGTAGGTAGGTACCTAAAACTTGGTTAACCCTCTCCACCTGCCCGTTGGTTTGAGGGTGGTAAGCAGACGAAAAGTCTAGCGGAATCTGCAACTGACCACATAGAGCCCGCCAGAATCTTGAAACAAACTGGACCCCCTATCCGAGACGATATGCAACGGAAGACCCTGTAACCGAAAAATGTGGTGGAAAAAGTGCTGGACCAGCTGGGGAGCAGAGGGTAACCCGGGCAGGGGAACAAAGTTAGCCATCTTCGAGAATCTATTGGTCATCACCCAAATGACCGTGTTACCAGAGGAGGGCGGGAGGTCTGTAACAAAGTCCATGGCTATATGGGACCAAGGTCTTTTTGGCACCGGGAGAGGCTGAAGCAGACCCACGGGTTTGAGATGAGGGACTTTGTTACGGGCACAGGAGGTACAGGCCAGGACAAAGTCTCTAACATCTTGAGCGAGGGTGGGCCACCAATAGAAGCGAGAGATAAGTTGCAGGGACTTATGTACTCCAGGATGGCCAGCTGTTCGTGAGGAATGTCCCCACTTAAGGATTCAAGGCCGCAATGCAGGGCGGACGTAGATCTTCCCAGGAGGTAGATGTTGAAGATCCACGGGGACTGCCGGGAGGAGACGTTCTGGAGGAATTATGTGCTGCAGAGGCGGCTCTAGGCCCACAGTGTCCGAGAATCTGGATAGGGCATCCACCCTGATGTTCTTTTCGGCTGGCCGAAAGTGGAGGAGAAAATCAAAGCGGGCGAAGAAGAGCGACCACCTGGCTTGTCAAGGATTCAATCGCTGAGCAGACTGGAGATAAAGGAGATTTTTGTGATCGGTGAAAATCTCGATTGGATGGCGAGCCCCCTCCAGCAAGTGTTGCCATTCTTCTAGGGCTAACTCTATGGCCAGTAGTTCGCGATCATCGATCGTGTAATTTCGTTCAGCTGGAGTGAAGGTCTTGGAAAAGAAGCCACAAGTACGCAATCTCCCAGAGGAGGACTTCTGAAGGAGGACAGCACCGGCACCTACTGAGGAGGCATCCACTTCTAGGACAAACGGAAGCTGCGAGTTCGGGCGAGACAGAACAGGAGCCGAAGCGTATGCTGCTTTAAGACGATCAAAGGCTTCTTGAGCTTCTGGAGGCCAGGATTTAGGGATGGCATTTTTCTTCGTTAGGGCCACCAGCGGGGCCACGAGCATGGAGAATTGCGGGACAAACTGTCTGTTATAGTTTGCGAACCCCAAAAAGCGCTGGATGGACCGAAGGTCCACTGGTCGAGGCCACTGCAAGACCGCTGAAAGCTTAGAGGGATCCATCTGGAGACCTTGATCCGAGACGATGTACCCTAGGAAGGGCAACGAGGTGTGTTCAAACAAGCATTTCTCCAGTTTGGCATATAACTCATGGCTACGGAGACATCTGAGCACCTGTCGGACGTGGTGGCGGTGAGTCTCTAGATCCGGAGAGCAGATTAAAATGTCGTCCAGATAGACAATAACACAGACGTAGAGAAGGTCGCGGAAGATCTCGTTGACGAAGTTCTGGAACACCGCCGGAGCATTGCAGAGGCCAAATGGCATGAGGAGATATTCAAAGTAGCCATCACGGGTATTAAAGGCCGTCTTCCGTTCGTCGCCTTCACGGATATGAATGAAGTTGCATGCTCCGCATAAATCCAACTTGGAAAAAATGTTTGCGCCACGCAGGCGATCAAACAGCTCTGAGATCAGAGGCAGGGGGTATTGATTCTTTATGGTGATTTTATTGAGTCCCCGATAATCGATACAGGGCCGGAGAGTTCCATCTTTCTTTTCGACAAAGAAGAAACCGCCCCCGCAGGCAAAGAAGACTTGCATATAAAGCCTTTACAGAGGTTCTCCTGGACATATTCCGTCATCGCCTTGGTCTCCGGGACAGAAAGAGGGTAGACTCTGCCTCGGGGAGGAGTACTACCGGGTTGCAGGTCAATAGGACAGTCGAACTGCCGGTGCGGAGAAAGAGTTTCGGCCTGTCTTTCGGAAAAGACGTCAGCTAGATCCTGGTACGAAGTGGGCAGACCCGGCAGAGGCTTCGTAGGCTTTACAGAGACAGGCCGTGGAGCTGGACAGAGTACCAGAAGGCATCGAGAGTGACACGTGGGGCCCCAACGGATAATCTCGCCCGTGTTCCAGTCTAGGGCCGGAGCATGCTCTTGCAACCAAGGGAGGCCCAGGAGAATTCCAGACGAGGAGCGAGGCAGAACGAGAAGTTTCAGAGTCTCCTTGTATAGGGCGCCTATCTGCAGGGTGAGGGGCGTAGTGCAGAACCGAATAGCGTCCTTTAGGCATTCGCCACTGACGGAGGAGACAAACATGGGTTTCTGCAGAGGGGTCACCGGGAGACGAAATTTGGACACCAGCACGTGGCTGACAAAATTTCCAGCGGACCCCAAATCAAGGAAGGCGGTGGC
This sequence comes from Phyllomedusa bahiana, assembly GCA_025379985.1. Taxonomy (NCBI): domain Eukaryota; kingdom Metazoa; phylum Chordata; class Amphibia; order Anura; family Hylidae; genus Phyllomedusa; species Phyllomedusa bahiana. Next base: position 25,263 of record JAODAL010046617.1, read on the forward strand.
TTGAAAGGTGCTGTCCGGCAAAATTCCACAGAATACAGAAATGATCAGACGGGGAGAGGCCGCACTGACACCTAGGGATGCCTTTCCTGCGAGCCCTAGGTGCGAGAGTTTCCCGGGCACACCGGACAGTCCCCAATGAAGTGGCCAGAACCGCCACAGTAGAAGCACAGCTGCCTCTGGCGACCCTGTGAGCGTTCTTCCTGTGTCAAGTGGGCTCTCTCGACCTGCATGGGTTCGTCCTCAGGAAGCATTGGCGGAGGAAGTGGAGGTCGTTGGAAAACGGGAGCCAGACGAGGTAGCCGGCGTGGTCGGGCGACCTCCCATTGGAGGCGGAGATGATCTTGTTGTCCCTCGGCAAACCGTATGTCAATTCGGTTAGCTACCCGAATTAGTTCATCCAGAGCAGATGGCAGGTCCCAACCAGCGAGCTCGTCTTTAATACGCCCAGAAAGGCCTTGCCAGAAGGTCACCACCCAAGCCTCAGTATTCCAGTCCAGTTCAGAGGCTAGTGTGCGGAACTGCATGGAGTACTGACCCACAGTACAGTCGCCCTGACGGAGATGGAGCAGAGCTGCGGCAGCGGAGGAGGAGCGGCCAGGTTCCTCGAAGACGGTGCGGAACCCCTGGAGGAAGGTTTGCAGATTCGCCGTCAACGGATCTCCTCGGTCCCATAACGGAGTGGCCCAGGCCAGGCTTCCGCGATAAGAGGCTAATTATAAAGGCCACCTTAGCCCGCTCGCTAGGGAATTGATGCCCCAACATCTCAATGTGGATGGAGCATTGACTGATGAAGCCTCGGCACTTCTTGGGGTCTCCATCATAGCGTGAGGGGAGTGGCAGATGCAAAGATGGTCCCGGTGCAGGAACAGGTAGAGCCACAGATGCAGAAGCAACTGGTGCTGGCGTGGCAGCAGCACCCGCAGGCGGAGGTAGACGGGCTGCAAGGTTCTGCATCATGGCCACGAGCTGGTCAATACGCTGGCTCTGCTGGGCGACGGCCGTCATGACGTCCCGGAGCTCGGGCAAAGGTACCCTGGCGGAATCCATGGTCAGTTTGTACTGTAAGGGTTTGGTGGATTCGCTGGACCACCGCAAGCGATGATAGTTAACCCACGCCAGGGAGCGGAGTCTAAGTAGCCCCCAGTATTCACCAGAGCCCGCCGCAAAGCGGGATGGACTTGCTGCGGCGTGAGGCTACCAGTTCGCTACCCCTGACGTGACTTGCTTGCAATGGCGGCCGGGGTAATGCGTGGTACAGAATCGTAATCCAGAGACATAGTCGGGGACAGGCAGAAGGTCAGGGCAGGTGACAGAGGTTCGTGGTCAGAGACAGGCAGACGGTCAGGGCAGGGTGGCGGTCGCGGGGGGCGACGGCACCCGCGCCAGCCCCCAGGACAGGTACATAATCAGACTGGATCCCTGTTACTAGTGGAGTACCACAGGAGTCAGTATTGAGCCCTATTCCCTTTAATATATTAATTAATGGTCTTACACATGGATTGCACAGTAGTTTATCAATCTTTGCAGATGATAATAAGCGCTATAAAGTAATCAACACAGTAGAGGATAATGTTTTATTACAAAGGGATCTGAATAAGTTGGAAGCCTGGGCAGAGGATTAACACAGATAAATGCAAGGTTATGCACATGGGAAGGGAAAATCATGATTACTTGTTAAAAGGAAAAACATTGGAAAAAAGTTACATGGAGAAGGATTTGGGAATCTTAGTGGAGAGTAAACTTAATAGTAGCAGCCAGTGTAAGCCAACCGCTGCCAAGGCAAACAGGATTATGGGGTGTATTAAAAGGGGCATAGATGAACATGATCAGAACATCATTCTCCTATTATACATATCACTGGTCAGACCACACATGGAATTTTGTGTATAGTTCTGGACACCAGAACTTGAACAGGTTCAAAGGCGGGCAACAAAGATAATAAAAGGCTGGGTGGACTGCAAAACCCAGAAAGATTAGCAAGATTATGGTTATTTAGTTTAGAAAAAGATGGCTTTGGGGGGACATAATAAATATGTAGTGATATATTAAAGGTCAATATAGAGATCTCTCCCAAGATCTATTTATACCCAGGACTGTATCTAGAACATGGGAGCATCCTCTACACCTAGAGAAAAGAAAGTTTGTACATAAACATAGAAAGGGATTCTTTACTGCAGGTGTCAGTCCATATGGCAAGGTTTTTGTTGGATTTTCAGTTTTGAAAAAACACCAGCAATCATTGCCATAGACTTTAATAGAAAATCCGTTCAGCAGTCCACACTGAATGGATTTTCTGCTGGATGGTTTTTAACCCCTTAAGCCGAACGCCTGAAAAGTAGTTAATGACCAGAACATTTTTTTTAGTTTTGGCCTCCTTGCATTTAAACAGTTGTAACTTTTTTATTTTTTCAATGACGCAGTTGGATGAGGCCTCGTTTTATTCAAGACAAGTTGTACTTTATAAGGGAATAGTTTAAGTACACTTATAAATAATTGCAGTATTTTTTTTTATTTTTTTCCAAAAATTTTTTTTGTTTTTTTCATTTTTTTTTACACCATTAACATTTCACACTTAATAACTTGTTAGATTAATTCTACAGGTTATTACAGTCGTGTGGATACCAAATATGTGTAGGTTTTTTTGTGTGTGTAATTTATGTACAATTATTTTTTATTAAAATATTTATTTTTATTTTATTATTTATTTTTTTTATTCTTTTTTTTTACACTTTTTTATGTTTTTTTTGTACTTTTTTTTTGACTCCCATGAAGGGAGAACTGTTTAACATTTTTTTTAAAAAATTTTTTACACTTAGTAATGTATTAGCATATTCATATATGCTAATACATGCTAATCTGTGCAGTCTGACACAGGCAGTGATTAGGACAGCACACAGTGCGTCCTAATCACTGGCTTCATACACAGACAACTCTGGGCCAACGCTAGGTCCCCAGAGCTGACTGTGCAGCCGTTCCCCGGGCTCTGTCGGGTCACCGGGTGTTTCCGATCACCCGACAGAGCAGGGGATCCCTTTGATTGCGCTGCGGTAACGCACCGCCGCAATCAAAGGGTTAAAGCATCGGGTTGCGGAGGTTTCCTCCGCTCCCCGATGCCTGCAGGACATGCTCTGGGATCGGGGCTGTGTAGTTCAGCCCCGATCCCAGCGCAGCTGCGGCACCGGGCGCCGCAAACCCCGATGTCTGCAGCGACGTCAAAAGACGTCGCTGCAGACGAACGACCCGCACCGGCCGCCGTCAAAAGACGGTGCGCGGTCGTTAAAGGGTTAACACCGCCAACGTTCCGAAAAACTTTCAACATGCACAATCTCCCGCTCAGTTTTCGGGCAGAAAATGTGCATTTGAATGGTTGAGTGGGCAGCGAATCCACAAACTGCAGACAAAAGCATGCCCCAAAATCATCCAAAAGATGACAAAGTATCGTCTGGATTCTTAAGACAGATATTTTATGATAATATCCAACCGATATTTTGTGATTGCCATGTGGACGGACCCTAAGAACAATGATAAAGTGGAACTCTCTGCCAGAGGAACTTGTTATAGTAAAGTCACTAACAGAATTCAAAAAGGGTCTGGATGCATTTCTAGAGTGTAATAATAAGTTATAGTGACTAGGATTCTGGAGAAGGGTCGTTGATCCAGGGATTTATTCTGATTGCTAGATTGGAGTCAGGAAGTAATTTTTTCTCTATAATGAGGACAATTGGCTTCTACCTCATGAGTTTTTTTGCCTTCCTCTGGATCAACACTATAGCAAAATAAGCTGAACAGGATGGATAACTGTCATTTTTTAGCCTCACAAAATATGTAATTATGTCTCCGCATTCCGAGACCTATAACAGTTTTATTTTTTCTATTGAAGGGCTGGTTTTTTGCAAGACCAAGTTTAGTTTTTGTTGGTACCATTTTTAGGTTTTGCCTTCCTCTGAATCAACAATATAGGAGTATGTTCACTCGGCGTAATTGCAGGGCGTATTTCAGTGCATAATTGTGCTGCAACACGCCTGAAATGTGCCCGCAATTACAGTAATTCATAGCTCTCATAGAGAGCTATAAATTATGTCCATCTCCCCCGGCGTACAATACGAGTGTATTGTACGCCACAGGGGAGAAGTGACATGTCACTTCTTCATGGCACATGCGCGCCACTGATAATGAAAGTGAATGGGACTGGCCGGCGGCCAGCCCCCTGTGCTTTGGAAGTATGCGCTGGACAGCGTGTACTTCTAAAATACCCAGCATATTGTGGCGCGTGCAATACACCGTGTGAACATGCCCTAGCACGATAAAATGAGCAGGAACGATGTCTGTCTTTTTTCAGCCTCACAAAATATGTAACTATGTCTCTGCATTCCAAGACCTATAACATTTCTATTTCTTCTATGGAAGGGCTTGTTTTTTGCAGGACAACTTTTAGTTTTTGTATGTACCATTTTTAGGTACATAATGCTGTTTGCTTTATTCATGATTTTTATTTTCACGCTGTTCACCATGTGAGATAACTAATGTGATAGTGTTACAGGTTGTTACATTTTTAATTATGTATAGTTTTTTTGTGTTATACTTTTTTATTTTGTATATAAATTTTAAAAGGGAAAATGGAAAAAAAAATTACTTGGGTTTTTTATGTATTTTTCTAAGAAATTTTCTATGTCCGTGAGAGACACCTTCATGAACTATTTTTGAGAGTTCAGAAAGTGCTGTACACTGGCAATTTGCCTGCCTCCATGGTGCTCGGCACTAGTGTTGAGCGATTGCGTTGGCTATCGAGATCGATCGATAGTCGATAGTCGGCCGCTATCGATAAGGTTTTTCGATAGTGAGCATCGATTATGAGCGATGACCATTAAAGTCTATGGGAGAGCAACAACACCTTCATTATTACACCCAAACAAGACTGGAGAAGCTGAAATTAACATCCACAACAGTCAAATGGATACATGCTACATCTTAGGCAACACACTTAGGTTATAAAAGTCACAGAAAAAAAGTCACAGACCATTTACTATCCCTGTCTTGTACCACAGCCTGACCCTTAAACCTGCATCACCCACAAATTAAAAAGTGCCAGAAGGCAGTATGATTTGAACCATCATGTTACTTGAACTGGACATTGAATATTCCTGTCCTGGGCCACAGCATGAGCCCCAAACCTGCATGACCCCCAGATTAAAAAGTGCCGGAAAAAGGAGTCTTTCAACCACCATTTTAGTTTCACTGGACATTGACTATACCTGTCCTGGGCCACAGCATGAGCCCCAAACCTGCATGACCCCCACATTTAAAAAGTGCCGGAAAAAAGGAGTCTTTCAAACCACCATTTTTAGTTGAACTGGACATTGACTATACCTGTCCTGGGCCACAGCATGACCAAGGGCCGGAGTTTTCAGTGGGTGGTGAAAGCCCAGGGGTGGGGTCCTCCTATTAACACGCAGGTTAAAATGCCCTGAGACTCAGCA